>JAMBUN010000347.1:0-127651 GCA_030271035.1 Microascus cirrosus | reverse complement strand
CCCCCTCAACCGCCACCCCAAAAAAGCCTCACCGCCATTTCAACCTACCTTCTTCAACCTACAATATCTTTACCAATTTTGATCCAATATTTACCAGATTTTCAATACTACTGCTTCTATTAAAAATACCTAACTATACTGAATATAAGATCAATCAGGCCATAGAATATATTCTAAATGGGCAATCTATTAAGAAGGCCTCAAAAGAATAGGGCATCCTAAGGTCAACCCTTCAAGACCGCATACAAGGCTCTCAATCAAAAGCTACTGCTGTATCTAGTCGTCAGAAGCTATCTACGAACCAGGAAAACCACCTAGTCCAATGGATACAAGTCCAGGCTGCCCTAGGGCTCCCACTAACCTATTAACAAATCAGGGAGTTTGCCGAACAAATCCTATGCCTACAAGGAGGGCCCCAAACCCTTAGAAAAAGCTGGTTCTAAGCCTTCCTATATCAGAACCCTTCTATTAAGGTCTAAAGAGCCAGAGCTATTTATTCCTAGCATGTTAATAGAGCATTAACTGACATAATCAGGACCTGGTTTTAATGCCTATCTATCCCAGAAATCAAGGCCATCTAACTAGCTACCCAGTATAATATAGATAAGACTGGTATCCTAGAAGGTCTAGGGTCTAATAGCCTAGTCCTAGGATCTGCTAGAGCCTGGAATCTACAGAAAAAACAGCCTGGATCTAGGGCCTGGGTTTGTCGGGCCCGGCGAACGACAGGGAAGGGGATGCCACTATTGTAGAGTGAAGGGGCGCAGTAGAGGGCCATAGGGTCGTCAGAGAACACACAACAGGTGTCAGAGTGTCACAGCGTTGTCGCTGTGATCCTCTTGACTTGTTGAGATCGTGAACTCAGAGGCATGCTAATAGCAGGCACAGTTAGGTCTTACCAGTTTGATTCACTACTTGCTGAATCTCTCCCTCTCTCTCTCTCAAAACAGTTCCCTGTCTCCTTCTTATTTGCAACTCTCCCTGTGCAGTATATTTGCTTTTTCCTCAGCTACTGCAGGGTATGGACTGATCACTGAGCTCCTATAAGGTCACTGTGAGGTCGCTGTGACCGATTCTTGCCACTTGTACCTGCCTGTCAGCACCTGCTCATATGCTCCTTGATTCTTGCCCATGACAGGGTTACTCTAATCGAGTGTATCAGTACTACTGGATCTACAGTCTGGCCCTTGGTTATATATAAGGGCCAGTCAGTTTAACAGCAGTGGTTTCTATTAGATCTATATCCCTATACTGGCTGGAGATTCTATATAACAGATAATAGATAGACTAATAACAATACAGCTATCTACTAGCTTAAGGATATCTTTATCCCTTCTATATAACCTACAGACCTAAATACACCTTACCTCCTTATCCTAGATAGCTATAAGAGCTATAATTCTACTGAATTCATATATCTTTGTTATATCTATAATATATACCTACTTTACCTACCTGTTTATATATCTTATGTCCTCTAACCCTTAGATTAATCAGTTTTTAGGCCACTGAAGGCTGCCTATAAGAAGGAACTAGGATATCTAGAGTAGTAGAGTGATTCTACAGTAGTAGGTAAAAGGAATTTTCTTTCCTGCTACTATAAGGCATACCAGTCAGCTCTTACGGCTCAGAATATCCAGTCTGGTTAGAAATTAACAGGTCTATAGCCAGTGTCCCTAGCCTAACCTCTTCTCAGTCTACTACTACTTAAGAATTCTACTAAGGCTAGCAGCAAGGCCAAATCTACCTTAGATAAGACTCCTAGGTCTAGACCTATCTAACTATAGGATATAGCTATATCTGCAGTCATATATTCAACCCCTAGGAAGGTAGTTGACCTATATAACCAGCTGGCCTTATATACCTAGCTAGATTAACCTAGTAGTACATAACAACTACTATTCCAGAAGGTTTAAAAAGGCTTTAAGGAAAAGGACTACTAACTAGCTGCCCTATAACGTAGAGTGCAAGCCCTTAAAGAGCAGGTTAAAGCTATAAGGCCCAGGAAAAGGAAGAAGGTCTAGATCAGCCTAAATTCAAAGTTTGCTAATATCGAAGCTATTCGCAAGGCCTAAATTGAGGCAGAGGATAAAGGCGATAGTACAGTTAAATCTAGCGACTCCGAATTACCCAGCAAGCCAGAGGACTGTATCATTATAGGATCAAAAAGGGTTGAAAAATCAGGTCAAAGGGGGGCCTTGTTTTTTGGTGTTTGGATTTTTGGGGTGGCGGTTGAGGGGTGAGGGACGTCAATATACTTAAATTTTAATTCTCTCTAGTAATAGGTATATATAATATAGTAGTTTAAAGTTTAAGAAAGACCTTTAAAGTAGTAAACTCAGTATAAAATCTACCTAATAGGATATTATATAGAACTATATAGACTAGTCTAGCTATAGCTAATAAGATATTATAGGTATTATATAGTAATAGTAAATATCTCTTTTTGCTATTTATTAGATAATATTATAATGTATAGATATAAGAGGGAAAGGTATCCAAGATACCGTTGTAAGGCTGATGCGAGTAAGAATCACGTATGCACCGAATTCTGATCGTAGGGTTAATATTGAAACTTCAACTTGTCTTCTGCCCTCTTTCTAGGGCGAAGACTCTTATCCTTTATATGACTCCTGGGTTCCGCCTAGTCTCTGACCAGGATTATTGTACATGTTCTCAGAACTACACCCTGTCGTATGCGCTCCTGACGATCTGAATCCGCGTTGTGGGTCCGGTAGGATCCCTGTGCCCAGACCCTTCGCAGACCGTTCGGAGCCTCCTACAATAGATTATACTAAGAGAGAGGATATAAAAGTTTATTAAGATAGCTACTAAGTACTAGTCTTTACTTCCTATACCTTATACAGAGATAGGTACTGACCCAGGACACTATATAAAGGTGCTAGTATATTGTCCTAATAATGCAATATAGAAGGCAAGAAATGGAAAGAAAAAACACTAGAACACCAGAATGCAGAACACCAGAACACCAGAACACCAGAATACTATATAATAAAAGGAAAACTAAGCCATAAGCACCACTACCTTACAGGACAATTAGATTTGCCTGGCTTAACCTAGGTACTGGCAGTGCTCCTTGGCCATTACTAGCACCCCTGCCAGTACCTAGATTAGGAAGAGGAGTCCTATTATCTGACTTATCCTCTAGCCCTGCAAAGGGGCACCGAGCACTATGGTCTCTCTACTTACAGTTAGCACAGCAGCCACCAAAGTGACTGGCTAATCGCCTGTATTCAGGAAGCAGTCGCGTACGACGATCTGCTGCCCGTGCTGCACGAGTTGAGCATTCATAGCAAGGGGGGATGGTGAGTGCAACTCGGCTCTGGATGAGGAGGGCGTTGATGTACGAGGGCCGGTGACTCTGCACTTGCGGCAGTGTGATCGCTCGCCCGATCCTGCGATATGTGTTGATGGTGTGCACTGGCAGCTTCCTTTCAGCCAGGGCCGGTATTCTCGAGGGCAACGAGGAGACGACTGGCGGAGCGTTTTAAGATTATGTGACATGAATGGTTCACTCCTTCCGAATTTTTTTAAAGGATGTGCGCTCTGATTTGAGACTACCGCTAAATCTCGCGCAAAGAGGCCGGAGTGAAGTGGTAACACGAGGGCTGCTGCGTAGAATGACCGGATCTCGTCCCGCGCGCTCGCCGCGCCGCCATCGATTAAACGCCCGCGTTGTTTGCCAAGATACCGCCAAGGACCTTGTGGCGCAGTCGGGGTACATGTGAAATAACGAGACTGCATTTGATGATACGATGTTGAGCTTGTAAGCGAGAGGAAAGTGGAATGGCTTTAGTGGGGAGAGAGGTCGCTGGGCAACTGGAGCCGAATTAAGAAACACACCAATTTAAAGGGAATATCTTAGTCCTTACGTCAACTACCTATATTCTTGGGTCCTTTGGCACTAGTACAACCTAATAATCATTCCGGAAGGAGGCAGAAGTAGATATCCGAGTCGCATGCCACACGAAGGTTTCCGTGGCAAGCGCGTTTCGCACCCGTGTTGCAGCTGGTATTGGATAGTGGTTGAGGTTGTTATGTCTAATGGACCTATGGCATGGGTTGGACAACCCTTCGCATAAAGCGTTTCTAGGAGGCTGAGGCACACGTACCTGGATGCGGCTCTGAAAACGACAAGCACGATTCCGAACGTCAGGAGGGCGATGAAAATGAGAAGCCAAGTAGCATCGGCCTCCATATTCGCGAAGGTGATGGAGAACTGGACCCGCATGGCGTACGGCACCCGCTTAGCCGGGCCGACTTTCTGGAACGCCATTGTGACGGTAGGTCCACGCCAGCTTGAGCAAAGAGACTTCGTGATTATAGCCTGAAGTCAGTGGTGGAAAGGTCCTCTCGGCGGGCTACGGAATGGAGTACGGTACTATCTTCTCAATATGATAGACTGTACCTTTCTTGAGGATACGTCAAGATGCCAGCAAAAGCATTCCTGCAGTTGGGAGTCCATCAAGGTGCACATAGGCTATGGCCTTCTCATATAACTTCTTTTCGCCTCCTCCACATTAGTGCTCGCAAAAGAAAAGGGTATTCTACAAAAAAGTCAGCAATAGAAGTTCCAAGCTCCCACCCAGGAAAATGCACCTCCATAAGCTCGTTCGTAACACGACCATTTCCGTCACTCCTCTCATCCATAAGCTACTCATATATAAACCGCCTTCTCATAACTGATCAAGAAATATACTATCCTAATTATATGCTCCCCCAGCTCAGCCACAGTTCCTTGACAAATCATTCCCCCGCAGCTCCTCTCCCCACCCAGCCCTTCCTCCGCGTCAGAACATTACTCGTCGAGAATACCCTCCTGGTAAGACCGAGCAGGAACATCGCCAGGATCTACACATAGCCAAGATTTCTCTCTTCCTCTAGCCAGAAGCTCTGAACCTTATTCTAGACGCAGCTCAGAGACGGAAGAAGGGGCCTTTTCCGGTGAGGACGTGTCCCAAGCTCTAAACTGTCGGCCTGTCCTGCTCGATGCTGAGGTGCTGCTTTAGCGCTGAGTGCTTATTCTGCTCGGGGATTCCGGTGATATCCTCCCGGCGTAGTCCCTGCCTGAAGGCGAGATAGTTGCCAGTGATGTTGCCGTGGTCATAGTAGTATATCGCCGATATGCAGGGGCCCCTTCTGGTGGACGCTGGCAAACCGATGTCCTCACAGCGACGCTACGATCTCAGCTCCTATAATTCCTATTGCACTTTAGGCGACTTCTCAAGCTTCCTGAGTCTAGATACGTAATAGAAATACAGACCGAACTCAAGCCACAAGGACTCGATGTCAAGTGTTGACTGTTCCGCAACACCTAGTTACATTTTAGTCGACCGCCCTAGCTTAGTGACAGTGGTTCAAACCACCGATCCAGCCGCGATTTTGCCCATGATATAAATGTACGGGGTGGTAATTATAGAATGCTCTCTAGACTGCCTCAAGAACGCTTGTAAGGAATTATTAAGCTGCTCTCGATATGGCAGTAGCTATTAATGCAGAAGGCAGAAACCGTCGCAATGCTCTGCAGGTCGCTTCATACAACTGTCAGAGGACTCAAGCTGCTCTTGCACCAGGAAGTGAATAGGGTTAGAGTCAGCTCTGCCAGCAGAGACTAATTTTCATATCCAGTTGCTCCTTTATTACATAGCACCGAGCCGATCTCGGTAGCTCTCGGAAGGATGTTAGGATTCTCCATTTAGATACCGCCCTTTCTATATAAATTTAGCAACCTAATCCTAAATAATGTGTGTGGTCCACTGGGAGAGCCAGGGCAGGCGGCTAGGCAGGTAAGAACCGTCTTTTCAGTATAACGGCATAGTATAGACGACAACATCTGGGTCTGCGAAAGGAGGAGTGGGCACAATCTCTACGATAAATATAGATACGGGTATATTAATCAAGATCTAGAATCAGAAGCTCTGTCATGACGCGATAGAGATGGCGTAGGAGGGCGGGCGGTCTGTATGATACGCCCTGCTGCTTCAGCCTCTCTATTCAATGACAACCAGAGGCTGTGTCAATTGCATTACCCAGAAGCAGGCGTTTCTGGTAGTACCCCAAGTACAACAACTTATGAAATCAGCTAGCCTCGGCTGGGACTGCACATGCAGTCGCCTCTCAGATCCGCATCACTCAGAAGGCCGGCTGAGAGACCGCTCCACAACATCGTCGCTTGTCCATCCCTCCAGCGGGCCAGCGCAATCTGCCTTGCCAATCAAAAACCCATATTAGCGCCGCCGGGTGTGATAGCCGCAGCATGCGCACCACATGAACGGAGTTTTTAAAGAACGAAGGGCCGTCGTGTCTCCCTCAGGTCCTGTGCCCCACTCCGCCGTCGGCCCGTGAAACGCGGCCTGCGGCGACCAAGAGAACAGAACCAACATGGTGTGTACGACCAGCCAATCACAGCCTCGCAGCATGTGTCGCACGAGAGGAGACCGTTCGTAGGATTCGGGGCAGCGCCGAGCAGCAATCTAGACTCCGGGACTCTAGATTTGTCGGTCTATTTTAACAATCCGACCGCCCCTACCTCTATCCTGCCGTCCTCTTCCCTCTTTTTCGTAGTTTAAAATTCCCGTTTCCAGATAGTTAAAGTCCACGATATATACCATTTTGGTACTTTAAAGCTTCAATAATCATGGTGAGCGTCATCTCTACGGCCCCCAACCCCGACATACTGACTCCCCCAAGCGTGTCGAAGCAACCTCGTCATCGAAGCCCAGCCGTATCTCCGGGAGGAATGACGGGAGGGGTAACTCTGCAAAGACTACTTCACCGACCGGAGCTCCCTCGCAGACGTCACAGCGGCAGGATGCTGTAGCCACAGGGCCAGACGTCCCCATCCCCTCTATCGAAGACGGCGCGCCCATCAATCCCAGAATCCAGGGCTCGCTACCCACCGGGAGTCGATCTCTCTCGCCATCGGTCGTCCTGACCCCTCCTAGTACTGACCCGTCCAGCTCAGGCGCTGCTTTGCCTCCACAAAGCAGTCTCGACCTTGAGAACCAGCTCTCCAACATGGCGCTAACTAGCGAGGGACCAACATTTGACATGGCCGGGCCCACAGCTGCTGTCGATAACGTGGAGGCCGGTGGCGACGGCGCTACCCCACTCCTCGAGCCGGATAGTCAGAGCCCAAGGGCCACTCCAGGGCCTTCGAACAGAGCCAGGAGGCGACGGTCGAGCTCGCAGAGAAACAACAACCCCCACGATGTGCGGGACGAGGAAATGCCACCGGAGCCTTTCCACGAGCCTGCCTTCCAGAATGCTTTTATAGATTCGAAGCGCGTGGCGAGTAGCCTCGCCGATGTCCTGTCGGATAGTTCTCTGATCCACGAGCCGGACTCCACCATTCGGAGTATCCGGGAGAAGGCCCTCAAGTTGTCGGCTTTTCAACCCCCCTCCACTAGAACCATCGGCTTCGTGGGCGACTCCGGTGTCGGTAAGCAGTGCTGTTTCGGTCTTTGTGACGGCTAATAGCTGACCTACGAATAGGCAAGAGTAGCCTATTGAACTCACTTCTGGATATTAGAGGACTGGCACGAACCGTAAGTTGCCTTTCTACCTCTGAAGAATATCATATCCAAACTTATTTTCTGCCTCAGAGTAACAGCGGCGCAGCATGTACGTGCGTTGCCACAGAGTACCATTATCACGACGTTGATGATTTCGTGGTCGAAACGGACTGGTTCGACGAAGAAGAGATTGGGCAACAGCTATCCCAGCTTCTGACTGACTACCGCCACTTCCATCTGCACTCGCACGAGCTGGACTCCGATGACGTGCAGGCTCAAGAAGAAGCAGCCAACGGCGCAAAAGACGTGTTCATAGCGCTCTTTCAGGGGCGACTTGCCGACCACGACGTTTTAATCACTGAACCGAACGATGTCTTGCTAGAGGGGATGCGATCCGAGATCCGGAGCCGTGGTTTGCAGGAGATGGTGAGACGTCGCGTCCTGGATGGCGTTCAGGAATGCTCAGATTATCTGGCTGAGTTGACGTCTGAGCGACCTGGTCGCCAAGAGTCTAGGACCTGGCCGCTGATCAAGAGGATCAGGTGTGTTAAGTCCAAGACCCGTGCCATATTTGTGATGTGCAATTCTAAGGTTGGAATAGAGTCTACCTAAAGGCTCACATTCTGAGCAAGGGGCTTGTTCTGGTTGACCTCCCCGGTAAGCTGCGTATGCCCCAGTGATTCCACTAACGTACGCACGCTGAATGCCCATTCTGCAGGCCTCCGCGACTCAAACACAGCTCGTCGTAATGTCACCGAGAGGTACCTGCTCCGCTGCAACGAGATTTTCGCCATCTGCAATATAGGCAGAGCAACCACCGACGTTGGCGTCGAGGAAGTCATCAGGCTGGCAAGGCAAGCACGGCTGTCAAATGTTGGCATCGTCTGTACTAAATCTGACGTGAGTGGAAACCTCCATTTCTTCAGCGGCCGTAGCAAGCTGACACGGAAAAAGGACATACGAGCCGAGGAAGCTCTAATTGATTGGGCCGGCCAAAGGGTTGCCGTCATTCGGGAACTGCTTGACGACGTAAGCCTCAGCAATGACGAGTACGAAGAAGCGCGAGAGGAGCTAGAGGAATACGAAGACATCTGTGACCCACCAAATGACGTGATGAAAGCCCGACTCGAGGCTTATCAACGCGCGGAAGCAGCTAGGTTTGTGTTCAGTCCCAACCACGTAGACGGTGGCATTTTCTCTAACAGCAGTCCAGGAGACGGATGGAAGAACAACAACTTGCGTCAGGCCAAGCCCCACGGCGTGATGACTTGACTGCCGCGCTAACGAGACCACAGATTGACCAAATATCTTGTGACTACAAGGAACGGGGATGTAGGACAGACGCTAGACGGAAAGTACCGTGGCGAGGTTCCCGAAGGGCCTCTGAGGGTCTTTTGCATCAGTAACCTGCTATATTGGGATCACCGCAACAAGCCGAAGGAGGGGGCGATGCCCTTCCTAACTCTCAGTGGCATCCTCCACCTGAGGAGGCACTGCATCGCGGTTGTTGGGGATAGCCAATGCCGTATTGCTACGAACTACATCCGTAATGAGATCCCGGCCCTCATCGCAGATGTGAACTTGTGGGTCCAGTCTGGAGCGGGGACCTTGGACGCTGAGCGGAGACAAGAGGTTCGGGAGGCACTCGATATGCTAGATGCCGGCCTGACTCGGGTAATTCCCTCACTCCACTCAAAGCTAGGAGCAGGCAACTAATCCCGTGAAAATCCTAGGACCTAACAGGGCATGCCTCGTTGACAAACCGAATCGCGGAGTCTGCAATCCAGGCATTCAGAACTGAAGTAGTTCAACGTAGGTTCTTCGCTAAGAGTCTGCCAGCCGTTCTGTACCAACTTATTCGCCAACAGACCGTCAGTTCCGCGCCTGGTCTCGGGCAGCGCAGGAAGCAGGAGATGATTGGTCCGGGGTACGTATTCATTCGCCTCACGCTTGATAGAAGTGATTACTGACATAACTTATACAGTGGCATCACAGTACTATTCAACACCCTAGCTCCGTGAATAGTCGGCCTAGGAAGCTAACGACGAGACAGCCACGTACTCAGCCTTTTGTCGGAACTTTGGGGACCACATGACACCCGCGGCAGGCGCCCGCAATTGGAACGAGGAGGCAATGAAACGAGTAGTTATCAGCCTAGAGGGTTGTTGGGCAAGTCTCCTATTAGTACTTGGTACAGACAGAACCAACCTGGAAACCCTCCTGGGTGATTTGAGAGACTGGTCCCTTGAGTCTTTAGGTGAGCCATGCCACAGTAAAATTTGACAACCACCCGCGAACTGACCTTTTTTTCATTAGAGCGACAGGCGTCCTCAGATCTACGAGTGGCACTTACCGAGGCAATCGACTCGCACCTTCGCTTGCTCCGGACAGAAGTCGAAGATGTCTATGAGGTCTTCGAAACTAACCTATCGTAAGTCCATAGTATATAATGCGCGCGAATACTAACATCCCGTCAATTAGAATGCTAAAGACTGATGTCTTCTCTGGTTTCCGAACATCTGTGTTCGGGCAACTGATGGAAGGCACCTATCAAAGTTGCCGGTCAGAATGGGGTGAGATACATCGTTCAGACGTCGGTCACCAAGAATTGTATTTGACAAAATTCCACAGGCAAGGGTAGCGACAGACGGCGGAAAACCACGATGAACGCCAGGCTCAGAGATGAGAACCTGTTCGTCGAATGGGATCGCAAATTTGCGCGGAGGTTCAGAGAGCTTGTGGAGGGACTCGAGCGCGACGTAAAGAACGTGGTGCTGGAGCATCTCCACGTCATCCAGGGCACCCTAGACATTATCAGGAATGAGAATGCTGCCAGTGAGAGCGATACAGACCCTGGGTTCCGACAGAGGGTTAGAGAGGAGGTTTCCGCAGCAAGGAGAGAGTTAACCCGCGTCCAGGCAATTATAGATTGATTGCCTTTATGGCTCCGATAAATGCAGAAACGCTGTTCTATACTTCGGGTGAATTTGGTCAGGCGATAATTCATAATTTTTGGTCATTTAGGTGAAAGAGCGCAGGCGGTAATCGAAAAGGAGACTCTACATCCCGTTTGACATGGAGAACGACACCTGAAGGCAGTTCCCTTAACAGGTGGGATTATCTCGGTCTCTGAAGTTATTATGTTATAAGTCCAGCGAAGTGATTTATTGAGGCCGAGAATAGGTACGAGCATCCACTTCCTATCGGCACATGGGAATCTTATGAGACCGGTGTCCGGCATGCTTCAATAACCGATATGTAAGCATCTTTACGTGCAATAACTCACAAACCCCTCCCAGGACCTCCACCATGATTATGGTGACAGCAACCGCCCTCCCGTCTAGCGCGGAAAGTTAGACAGAGAAACCCGACTCAACCACGAATCGAGACTCACGAACCATCCCGGAAGGATTTGAGAGCCAACCAACCAACCGTAACTGCTGACCGGGCCAGCGCAGTTTCAAAGGTGGAGGCTCGCGTACGAGATCATACTCGGGATAGTATATGTCTAGATTCATGGTGGAAACGAACGCGTCGATCTAATTTAGGAAGTATACACGCCCTCCACCTAAGTTACCAACAAAGAAGGGTTCCGTTAACTTCCAGCAAATTACTGCGGGGCAAACTGATGTTTTTTTGCAGAATCTTTTGAATGCTTCGTAAGGGAAGTCCTAGTGACGGGTGGGTTCCCGTGAGATGTACAGCGTTGGGGTGTCCAGTACGCTACACTCCATTCAATTATGTATACCATACTCGTACCACTTTTTCCATGTGTGGTGTCCATTGATTGATCTCAAAGATCCTCATTTCGTCGGACCTTTTTACTCTTCATGGGCCTCGTCTTCCTCCAAGTATCATCGAATACATCACTGTTCTTATTTCCAGAACACACCGGGCGCTCTTCTTGGGAGCTAGCCATTCTGCTGCAGCTTGTATAGGCGGGGAACCGTGGCCCAACTTCAAGGGAGTATCTCATGTTAGCTGGACAGATTTCGTATCTACGGGGCCAGATTCTAGTTTTGCGACACCCCGGCATCTTCTCTCGCCAAGGTGGAAGAGACCAATCCTGCGAATGCATCAAGAAGTACGGCGATTCACACTTCCATGTCGATCTCAGAAATTTTTGCCTACTATCTTCGTTGTCCCATCTCGCAGGTCGCCAATTGTAAGCACGACTACAGGCGCTACCTCAAGGAAAACGGACACAACGACGACAAGAAGAAGCGTCATGAGGCCAAGGCGAAGAGATGGCCGGCCGTGAAGAAGACAAATGATGGGCAGGTTCAAGGACAAGGAGCCCGAGCGCAGGACGAACAGCAGCTTAAGGGCATTGGCTTCTGCACCGTGGTTGCACCGTCGGGAATTAGCCGGGGCTTTCTAGAGGAGGCGGCTTATGAGTACTTGAGGAGAAGCACTGTACATCGAAATCGGTGAGGCGTTGAAGCTGGGGCTGACGACTTGGTCATCGACGAATGGCACTTGGATATCTAGGATACTAAAAATGAGGAGCTCTACTCTGGCTACAAATTCCTGGAATCTTGGCATCGTCATGTCGAGTCAACCAGAACGGCTCACGTCCGCATCGCACTCCGGCAACGGCGTAGTGCTGTCCAGAATACAACTGACGGGACGTGCGGTTGAGACGCTCGAGACCGTACATGTGCACAAGAGGTTCATTAACACCCTTGCGAAGTTAATCACTGGCGCTGCCAGGACGATCAGCAGGGTGGGAGGCGTAGTCCGCCGACATTGGGTCCCACGCCTGTCGAGAGGTTTGGAGCTCGTGACGGGAAGAGGAAGGTAACTGGTGCGCAGCAGACAGAAAAAGTGAAAGAAATACTGGACAAGGGGCCGCTCGGACGGTTCTTAAAGAGGGGCCCTTTCAACCACACATACTCGTCTTCGATGAAGGGCGTTTATGAGAAGTCGTGCACTCCTCTATATTTCTGGTGGATGAGTATTCTGCTGTGTACATGTAGTTGTGTTGAAAGTGAACAATACCGGTTCCTCTCCGAGTCATGTCAAAGAGAGAAACACTTTATCCGCCTTATCCCCTTCTACGTGTTAGCTGGCACCACATGTATATATTCGCGCTGAGTACGCTCAAATACTAAACCAGAGGATACCAAATCCTTTAGCTTCGTGCTCTCTTTACGCCTCAGAGGGGAGATATCGTTGACAGGACTTCTCGTCGCTGGGAGGCAAGATTCTGAACCAACGAATCGTGGTAACACCATAGCGAAGGTCCGAGCTAGCGGTTTGAGTACTTGATTACGTCGAAAACAGAAGGGGGACTGGGCCTCGGATTACTCTAACCCGAGTCGGTCCAGTCGTCGGCAAACAAGCGAACCTTGCCGATCATACTGCAATATGGTTGAGTGTCCATCAATGCTAATTCGCGGGAAATAACTTAATCCGGTTGGTCCTCATTCGCCCGGTATCCTCCACGGCATTCAAAGTAAGCTGTGTACCTTCTCCGCATTAGGGTCGCATCGCCATGGAGTGAACGCTAACTCGGGATGATGAAGGCCCGACAGGACAGGGTCTTAGGACCCCACAATATTAATATCGTCAACGGCTATATCTTGAACTATGGCAGGTGTACAGATCATCTGTTCAGCACACAGATCTTCGATCAAATCTTGCATTTATCGTCGACAAGATGCGCGTCGCACCGATTGTATGGCTGGGCCTGTGCTCGGCTGTCATCGCCACCGGCCACCGAGAAACATGTGTCGTCAAAGCGAGCGGGAGGAATGACACGGACGATGCTCCTGCTGTCCGCGAGGCCTTTGAGAAATGCGGTCACGGCGGCCAGGTCATTTTTGAGGACACCACTTACTTTATCAATTCCGTCTTGAACGTCACAGGGCTCGAGGATGTCAATATTGATGTCCACGGAACCCTCCTGGTATAAAAGCCTTACCTCTCCATGCTCGCCCGGGGGCAGGCTTGCTAACAATGCTATAGTTCAGTACGGATATTGAGTATTGGCTCAAAAATTCCATTGATGTTGGGTATCAGAATCAATCGACTGCATTCGTCCTCGGTGGAAAAAATGTTGTCTTCGACGGGCACGGCAGTGGCGCTCTGGATGGGAACGGGGACGTCTGGTATCAGTGGATCCAGGAGCAGGAGAATACCTCCAACTACCCTGGTCGGCCTCACGGTATCACATTTAATGGCCTCACCGACTCAATTATCAGAGACCTTTCCTTTTTCAGAAGCCAGATGTGGTGAGTGGCTATGCAGCGTCCTTGCGCCTTCTTGGAGAGTTGACTAACAGCTTTGGCAAGGACTATGTCCATCATTTACTCTCATAATGTCGAGCTTTCCAACATCCTCGTCAATAATACGGGCAATGTTGTCGACAGCTGTGAGTCCTAGGTCTCTTTCATCACCCTCTTTTGGGGTCAGAATGACTGACGACGGATAATGAAGCAAACACCGATGGTGCCAATACTATCCGCTCCAGCGACATCCGCTTCAGCAACTGGACGGTATACAACGGCGACGACAGCATCGCCGTTAAAGCAAACAGTACGGACATAACTATAGAGGACTCCAAATTCTATAACGGTCTCGGTATCGCCTTGGGTAGTATTGGCCAGCTGAATGACCAGCATGAAACTATTGAGAGGCTGAACATTCGCAACTGCGACTTTGAAAACACGCTCCACGCCCTCTACGTCAAGACTTGGACTGATGATGCAAATGGCTACCCACCCAATGGTGGAGGAGGTGGCTTAGGATGTAAGTCACCACGCTATTTATTTATTTATTTATTTATTTGTCGGCTAAGGTCCGAGTGGACTGCTGACCATATTACCGCCGCAGTCGCCGCAGACATTTTTGCGAAAGACCTGACCGCCGTTGGCCTTCGCGGCTCGGCAGTGGCCATCTCACAATGCACCAGGTTCATAGGCGCCCCAGGCGATGGCAATTGCACCAACTCCCAGTTTCAGATCCGCGATCTGACGGTCGAGAATCTCTCTGGTACGACCGAATCACCACGAGTAGCAAGTCTTCAGTGTAGCGCTGTGGCGCCGTGCACCGGCATCGGACTTATTGATGTGGATCTCAAGTTCGAGAACGGCACACAAGCTGACGAGTATCTCTGTGGAAATGTCGAGGAAGAGGTTGGATTTGTGTGTACCGGGGAAGCTTGCGAGGGAGGGAGCTCCACGGGAGAATGCTAGCGGACTTTTGATGCCACGCCAGTGCTCGGCCCATCTTCCCCTGATCCCGCACGTCAGCCGGTGAGTGAGGGAAGTGGTCACTCTTAATTCATCTATTTACTCATAGTGGTTGTTGACCTTCAACCCTTTAAACTCAAATGTTGTCCCCTTTCGGTGGTCAATCACGACCTTGTGATGAACGTCCTTGACCCTTGCCCTGACATAATCTGTGCCAGTAACAGCTGGCTTGTTCGGGTCCTTGTCCTCCTCCGGGATCAGGCCGAGGCGGTCTAGAAGCGGAGATGGGACTGTCTTCATAAGAGTTGAAGCACCCGGCCGACTGAAGTAAAGGAGACCCAGCCGGTTTATGTGGAGCTGGTCGTGCGGCGGCTTTACGACACGGTGCACTGTGGACTTGATGAACCCTATTTTATGTTAGCTCGATTGTCTCTGCACAAGGTACACTTTTCCAAGTCTCTAGAGCGTAGTTACAAGTGCCTACCATTTGTGAGGAATGACAATGTATCAGCCGTGTTGCAGGTGATCCCGCCATCGACGGGCTTCACATACTTCCAATCGCCCTCGGGCGTCTGTATCTGTAACCCCGCGACGTGCTGCGAGAAGAGCAGTGTCAGGCTCCCAAAATCAGTATGCCCACCTTTGGAATAGGCCTGCGCCTTATCCCATTCCTCGTTCGTGCGGGCGTTGTAGATCATGTACCGCAGGTGGTCATCCGAGACCTTGTCGTAGTCATGCGCATCAGCGAGGTAGTTCTCCGGGAGCTCAAGGATGATGGAAATGAGCACGAAGAGCTTGCGCGCCACCTTCTCCCACACGTCGCGGTGAAAAGCGGCTATTTCGTCGTAGTTCTCTTGAACAACCCTGTGCCGACCGACATCTGACCACTCCGGGATAGCCTTGGGGATATTGAGCTACGTATGGGCCATATTAGCGGCTTAATTCAGGAGCAAACCGGAGCCGTGCGTAGGTGTTACCATCTCTATGTTCTCCTTGATTCCTGTGTCCCCAACCCAACGTGAATTCTCCCTGTATCCGAAATACTCGCCCTCGGCAAAGTTACAAGGGTGGCGGCGCTTTTCCTCAAGCGGCTGCTGGAAGAAAGTGTTCCCGATGCTGAATTGACGGAGCACGCGGTGGTCGTCCAGGCCCGTATTCACTACCGACCAGAATCCCACCTTGGTGATAGCATCATAGAGCTGGTTCGCCAGCTTCTGCTTCCCTCCAGGCTCATCGAATTGTAAGAGGTCGATCTTGGGAAGTTCAGCCCAGTCCAGGTCTTCCTCCGTGGGCTTGGGGCGGGTCCATGACTCTACTTCAATAGGCTGAGAGTTTACGCCACGGTCGGTGGGCCCGTCAAGCGCAATGGGAGCCATACTAATCAGGGGGACAACCAAGTAAAAGTAAGGCTAGAAATACGACGTTACTTGATGAGATATAGCTCTGTTATGGCGGGAATTGTGCACGAAAAGAGCTCTCAAGTATCGAACGGGGGGGTTGGCATGGGTGACCGAACACTTATAATAACCCGGCATATCCGGTCAAGACCTGAATCGCGGGTCCACAGAGTTCTTCCCCTTCTTCATCACTCGCATATTGTAGTTAGTGTACTCTGTACTCCCTACGCGCTTGTCTTCGTCATTGTCGGAAGGGCTTGAACAAAGTTGGTGTCCCAGGAAGGGTTGAAGTAGGTGGGGTAGGGGCGAGAACGGAACAGATCTGCATACTATCAAGACTTCTCATAGGGCAATTAGTTTTCCAGTGCTGTGCCGACGTTTCGAGTCCCATTCGCCTCTCGTATGGCACATCTATCCTCATCATCGGGAGGGAATGCGTGCTTGGGGAAGGACCTGATTGGACGATCAATCCCTGAATACGGCAATTTCCCCACGCTCACCCCACTAAACTCGGGGTTCATCGAGGCTCGGTCTTCCTAAGTCATTTCAGCATCAACAAGGACCCAGACTATCTGTTCCTCAAATTCCTACCATACATGGTAAGCTCCTGAACTGAGCCGCATCGGAGACTTTTCGAAAAGTCACCGGTCCCGCCATTTCTTATACCACTGTCGTGACTGCATGAATACTACGCCCCACGTTCTCCCGTATCTTGGCCAGCCACCCAGCGGTCGGGGCAGCTAGATATTGTCCGTGCTTGTTGTGATTACAGGGTATGGATGACGAGAAATGTATTAAAAATCGCAAATGGAAAGGCTATTCCAAAGTTCCCCACGGACTATGGGCGCGATCTCGGGCAAAAATAGCATTACAAGAGAGGAGCAGGGCAGGAGATAGCAAGAGAAAGATAATGAAAGAAAGTAGGGGAGAAAAGAACCTATACACTTTGAGCCTATAACTTCATTTTTTTTTTTCTAATATCCTTGAATCTTATTCTTTGTGCCTACTAAACATAGCGATGAACGAAGAACCATCCAAACCCCTGACCAGGACCGTAGCCGCAGGTGTCACTGGCTTACCGAACACCAGCGGCGCAGACAGTGACCTTGCAACCGACGATAATGAACCCGGAAACCTCCAGTTCGATGCTGAGTTTGAGAGGAAACTAATGCGCAAGATCGACTGGTGGTTGGTCATCTTTTACTCCGTGGTCTACATTTTTCGCGTGATCGACTCGTCCAACTACGCAAACGCCGCCATCATCAACCTGGAGAATGGCACGGGCATTAAGAAGGAGCTAGGTTTCAGCCCATCGCAGTGGTCGTGGTCGCAGTCCATCTTCTCATACAGCTATATGATCTTCGAGCCTAGCAATACGCTGGCTCTCAAGCTGTTCAAACCCGCCCGGTGGATGTTCATCCTTATCCTGTCCTGGGGGGTCTCGGCTTGCTCGTCGGCCGCGGTAGTCAACTTTCCCGGGATGATGTGTGTACGATTTGCTATCGGGATGGCTGAGGCGGGCTTCTTCCCGGCTGTACTATACCACATGGCTTTCTGGTACAAGCCGAAGGAAATGCCCCAGCGAGTAGCCTTCTTTTATGCTGTCGGGCAGGTGTCAAGTGCACTAAGCGGCCTCTTAGCATATGCAATCAGTTTCATGGTGGGTTTACTTGACGGAAAAACTTCTGCTCCTGTTCCCTTTCAAGTTGGTTACGATATGAATGATAACTAATAGCTGTCATAGGACGGGCTTGGCGGCTTGGCAGGCTGGCGGTGGCTATTCCTCCTCGAGGGCCTCCCGGCCATCGTCTTGTCAGTGGTTGCACTTTTCGGGCTGCCAGATTACCCAGAGACGGCCAAGTTCCTCACTGAGAAAGAACGAGCCTTCCTAAAGGATAGACTATCCAAGACAGCACCCTCTGGGAAGAGCTCTCATTGGGACATCGAATCCATCAAGAAAATGCTCAAGGAACCCACCTTTTACACGTTCAGCCTCTACTGGGTCTGTCATGCAATCGGCGGTTTTGGGATCGGCTATGCGTTACCAACTGTGATCTACGAACTTGGTTTCACCACGACTGCTAATTCGCAGCTGATGAACATGGTGAGCTAGACCTATAGGATCTCCTTCCCTCAGGCAACAACAGGACCGTCAGTTAACTTGCATGCTCTTTCTTAGCCCCCATATATCTCTACATTCCTCTTCCTAAACACGATAGGACTTCTATTACATAGGAAGATTATTCGTCCGTGGACCACAGCTGTAGCCAGTACGTTATTATTCCCTGCGCGTCCATCGGATGGAAATTTAACATGCCGGCCAAACAGTCGAATCGACGTTGATAATTTGCTACATCATTCTGTTCACCGTCTCTAATCCGGTCGTTCGCTACATCGCCCTAATTTTCGCCATCTCCTGCGCTGGCTCGGCATATCCCGTCATCTGGCCAGAGAGGATCCGGGCGCTTGAGGGAACAGTAGCGGCGGGGATCGGGATCGGATTTACGAACGCCATGGCTCAGTTCAGTGGCATTGCAGGGCCTCACATATACAGTACCAAGTTCGGTCCTTCCTATCATACCCCATATGGAATCTGTCTCGGGTTTCTATGCGTGGGGATAGCCTCGATTCTCGTTACGTGGCTTCTAGTATGGAGAAAAGACCGTCGACTTGCGAATCTGGTTGAGGGTACCTAGGAGTTCAGCATTTGGAGTCCGGTTATAAGGCTTCCATGTCGTTGTTTTTGGGAGGGAAGGGAAGGGCAAGCCAATGCAGAGCGGAGTAGATGCCAAATAGCATGTTGACGAGGCGGGGCTGGCACCGGTATTCTCAGAACCACGGTGCTCAGTAAGGGACCGCCTCAATTACAGTTTACAGCTCATTTTTTCAACGAAATGTGAACAGCAAACTCTTACACCCCTTGGGGAGGGGTATGAGAAATAGCTCCCCCCCTCCCTAGGGACTAAATCGAGAAAAGCCCTTCCGAATAGTATATTAGTCGATTTTATTCCTCCTCCTCCTTTACGCATTAGATATGTATAAAGAGACTGCGACCTGCGATATCAACTTAACCCAAAATCCACAACCCTTCCGACGTTATCAAATTATTCCAGCTTTACTACTATATGGTCTAATCCCTCCTTTCGTCTTTCCTTTTTATCCTAAGGATCTACTAGCGCAATAGACTCCCCTAAGGACTAAAGAGCAAAGGCATAAGATCTCTTTCAACGGTTCCAGGAGTGCCTAATCGGTATTAGGTCTATCCTAGAGAAGCTTTGCTATAACCTGGTCATGGTCTTCGGAGTTCCTTTAGTAGAGAGTACGGTACGAAAACTCTCCAGTAGAGGACCATCAGATTAGCGGGCACCTACCCGAACGCAGGGCGAGGGGATATCGGTCGAATTAAACCGATAGCCAGCTCTATTAGCCATTGAGAATAATACCAATACTAGTATAGATTATCCTAGAAAGCCTAGCGGAATTGAAAATGTAAGTATCCCTATTATGGCTATCTATCTCTATTAACATGCCTAGAAACGAGTAGTGAGCTGGCTCCTTCAGACCGACACAAACGGCGCCGTGTCTAGCGCTATATCGAGTATGATAAGGTGCTCGCTAGCGGGATTAAACGAATTATAGTCTGATCAAACGAGGATAGGCGATTTTATATCCTTCGCTACGACGAGCATAATATCGACTTCCAAGATAAGCCCGTAACGCGCGCCGGAGGATACCTCCAAAAAGCCATAGGGTGCTGCATAACCGAAATTAGAAGAAAGTCATTAAGTACTTCGGTATTGAGGTTCTAGGCTGCGATAGAAACCGAGCCGACGCGAATAATACCGCCGTGCGTTACAAGTTCGAAGTCGCTCGTGCGTTCAAAGTTTCAAAGTCGCTCGAGTTGCTCGGGCGTTTAATATATCACCCGAGCGGCGTTTAACACTACTAGCCGCTAATAAATAGAGGACTCCGAATCACATGCCTACTACTTATCCGCATACACCTCTAATTCTACTTGGCCAGGCGATATCATATTAGCTAAAGCAGTCTACCTCCCCCCCTAGAGCCGTTCCTTAGCCTGCCCCCAGTATTTCGCCAGGAAGTCCTATCCAGAGCGATATTCCTAACGTCCCCCTAAGCGATCGGAGCTCGGTAAACGCATCGACTGCCGCAAGCCAAACTTTATAACCAATGATATATAATATCACTAGGTCCCCAAAGATATACCCGTTCTTAGTTTTGTGGTGGGAGGAGTAAGGAGTTGAGAGGCTGGTACCTTAGCGCTTAACTTGAGATGTAAGAATTTCGCGATAGAACTGATCTAGTAGACGGCAACGCATACGGTAGGTGATCCCTTTCCCACGCTCTTGGCATTCAACAATGCTCACACCCATAACTGGCACCCTGCTCCAGCGTTAAGGCAGGAGGTTGTAGCCACCAAGTTGTTCGCTTCTCACAAACTCTCTTGTACCTCCCATCAAGGTGGGCGCTGGCCTCGGGCCCTATCCGTCCCGGTCCTGCCTGCCTCCATGGCGCAACACCAAGCTGGGGAGGAGTTAGCCGAGCTCGTGCCGGGAGAATGATCAATTGAGGTACGAACCCTCGACTCTTGAATTCCATGCCGACCTTACCTGCAACATCATATTGGAGTTCAACGCGCGCAAACCCCAGCCACTGTCCAAGCAGGTCTAGATGCAGGCGAATGGTCTGAAGCCGACATCAGACCCCTCCTGGCCGACAAGGAGCGCGCAAATTGGAGGGATGCGAGGTCTGAGTACCAGGATGACCTGTCGCAATATAATTCGATAGAGAAGAAGCGCAAGAACGTCAAGGATAAGGTGATGATGACGGTAGACCCACTGCTTCGAGAAACCTGCTGTAACCCAAAAGAATCCCTTGCCCAATGGTATCGCAAATTGCGTGACGAAGTGGGTGAGGAACCGTATGAGGGAGAGGCCAACGCTCGCCGAGCCTACTACGAGGTTATCTCGAGGATGCCGCGCAACGATAAGACTATGCCGTAGTGGATCGAATCGTGGGAGCTGTCAGAATATCAACCAGATTACCAAGACTAGGAGTAACATTGAGGTACCTCGCCTTTTGGCCTAGCGGTAAATCTGACACTAGGAAGTTCCTCTGCTTGTTGCTGTCACAAAGCGATGCCCGTTTCCGATTAACGGCGATGAAAGCCGTCGCAAGCCGCCGTCCTCAGTGAATGATGAGGTTGGCCCAAACTGGATGCTCGCCGGCAGTGCAGTGCGCAGTGCCGTTCCACCGTCCCCCTACCATTGGCTCGGACATTAATCGCAATCAAGAAATCATTCATCACCAAGCCATTCGCGACGACCACGACGACCGCCTCCCCCAGCCAGTCCGCAGTCCGCATTCCCTAGGGCACCATCCCCAAGGGCTTTTTGTTGGCCAGGCTGAAGGTCTCTACGTGTTGACGCTGAAAATATCCGAGTGAAAGATCCTCCGCCTAAAGCCGGACATATTCAGCAGCGAGTCAGCCGTTCTTGGGAAGATGTAGCCATCCCCAGAGTAGGGGTGGAGTATCTTCAGCTAAAGCGTAGGACTCCCCAGTTTTTACTTCCAACTGCCTGCCGTTCAAACTTCGCCTGCCGATTGCCGGCCTGCAGGGCAGCGCTTGGCACCATCTCCTTTCTGGATTCGCCCAGCTTTGCCACAATTCCCGGTTGTATCGAGCCGAAAAAAAATGCGGGGTTTGCTGCGCAAGGTGGCGGCGCAATATCAAATTGGTCCAGGCCGTCAGGGGGCCGTTACCAACCACCCCAACTTAACTTTATTATAACAGCGGTCCAAAGCGGATATTGACAATTCGGCCTCTCATTTACAGTCCCCCCTGGACCAGGGAATTCCCGATATCAAAAGAATGGCAGGTGAATCTTTGGACGGTGCGAAGAAAACAGGCTCGAGCCGAAGTTGTGACCGATGCAGGAGTAGGAAAACCAAGGTGCGCACGTTCGTTGAGTGGATCGGGGATAGAGAGTCTAATGGCTCTCGTAGTGTAACAGGACAGGTATCATTTCCGTCGAACCGCGTGCGCCACTCTTCCAGCTCCTAACTGGTCTCCAGACCCCAACAGCCCGTGTGAGTACTGTCGCAGCACCGGCCGAGCCTGCTGCTTATCGAGCAGCAAACGCCGACAGAAGCCGTTCTACTTCGTCTCCGAGGAGGAGTACCGTCTGCTACGCCAAATATGCGAACAAGCCTTCCCAAACGAGGACCTGTCGGTCTCCAACCTACGACGCTTGGCTTGCGAGCGCACCGCAGATCCGTCCCCAAGCCTCGCGTCGTCTCCCACCGTCGCAGGCACGGAGGCGGGAGGCCCCGAGAGTGCCCACATGCCCGCGAATGATGCAGCAGAGCGAGACGACGCTCTCCTGCCGGAAATCGTCAGCCTTCACCACGATCTGGGGTGCCTCATGGCTGACTCGCAAGGCGAATACCGTGCGTAATAGACCCTCAAGGAGAATGCTCAACTCTCATATCTTTCTCTTATGGGATCGTTGACATTGACTAATTAATTGGCAGGTTATATGGGTGCTGAATCCGGAGTCAGCTTCAACAGTGCTGTGCGGTCCTGGATCTTTAACTCCGCTCCCGACTCGGTCCCTAAGGACAGGATTCCTTCGATGCTCAAGGTGATCATGCCAGCCGCCACGTTCCAAGTAAACCCGGCCACGCTGGCATTGGGCCACTTTCAGCCGCCGCCTCGGGCCGTCACGCTCGCCTGCGCATCTAGGTACTTCGAAGAGGTACATCCTATGTATTGGCTTTATTCTTCAGAGGACTTCCACACACGTCTGGAAAGCACCTACTCCGGGGAGGGGCCGTGGAGAAGCAGTTCCTGGCTCTGCACATTGCACAGCATAGTCGCTCTTAGTGCGGCAGTCCTGCCAGCCTTCGGTGAGGTAGGAAACCAGGAGTTGGCACGCGCCTCGCTGGATACAGCGCAATTACTTCTGTCGCGCGTGTGCGGCGAGGCCGACCTGAATAGCGTGAGGGCGCTGATCCTACTTGTAAGTAGTATCACCGAGTCGCTGTTTCGGTTGCTTCTCAAAGGAGAGCGTGGCTGAGCGAACTACGCTTTCAGTCTCTGGCCCTACAGTCTAATGGGTACTTGAATTCCGCATACGTGCTCGCAGGCACTGCCACACGTATCGCGTTTTCTCTCGGCCTACACCTGGACAAGTACCCGACGAAGGGTAGCGTGGTGTCGAAAACCTATGCGCACCGCATTTGGTGGAGTCTCTTCCTGTTCGATCACGACATGTCTCTCCAACTGGGGAAACCGTGCATGTACGGACCGTCGAGTAGTTGCTCTTGGCAGCCCCCATTGCCGTCCGAGCAGGTAAGATGCCCTTAAGAGCGAGGAGCTGCATATGCACCACATCTTGACAGTGTTTTCCAGATCGTGAGTCCCGGCGCGAGCACGCCTCACGACTACCTCAGGAACTGCGTCCGCCTCGGCCGGCTGGGAGAGCAAATCCGCCACACACTCTACGTGGGCCCAATCCAGGAGGGCCAGAAACTAACCTGCTCCGACTTTGAAAACGCGTTGGCGTCTCTGGAAAAGTTTCGGGGGACGATACCGGCCCATCTCCATATAACGCCGTCGGTGCCGCCGCTCCACCGCAGGCCGGTTGCCCTGCTCCACCTCCGATACTGGAACGTCGTAATCCTCGTCACTAGGCCGTTCCTTCTCTACACGCTGCTGCGCGGGGATGAGCTAGCCGAGGCGGCAAAGCGCGAATATTTCGACGTGATGGCCAGAACTTGCGTTTCTGCGGCCGAGGCTTCAGTCAACATTTTCGAAGACATGGTGAGCCAGGGCGCGACCTCCAGCTTGGTCCTGGTTGATTTCCTGTTCGCCCTGCAGGTCCTCCAGGTTGTGCTGGTTGCGTCGGCGATCTACTCTCAAGAGGGGCATCGAGGGCAGGCGAAGAGGTGCGTCGGCATATTGAACGCGATCGGCGAGTTTGGGTGTCCTAAGCACATGCTCCCTGAGACTTTGCATGAGCTGCAGAGGCTGGATCTGTTGGATCACGCCCCGGAAGGCACGAGCGCGGAGACGCTACGTCACGATATCCAGTGCGCCTTCGGGGAAGCCCAAAACGAGATAAGGTATTCTTGGGCGGCAGCGAGTAGGTTAGGTCTCTTGTTACTGACAACGCACTCTAGGGCGGGTGAGACACCGGATACGGAGCCGAGTCGATACTTCCTGGGCGACTTCGATGTATTTGACATCACAGTTGGGGACGAGTTCATGGACCAACTCATGCACATTTCCGAGCCGTCCGCCGGTAATTAACAAACCCCTGGCCCACGGCGCTCGCAGTATCGGGAAAAGCCCGCGGGAGGACTAGCATATAGGGCACCTTCCGGGCACTAGCTCCCCATAGCAGATCGGGCACTTTTCCCCTTCCCGCCCAGGGGCCACACAATGACTATGTATCTACCTTGCGGACTTTGCAATAGAAGTCCCTTGTCTTAACAAACCAGACATTTTCCGTCCTCCATTCGGGCTGTCCTGAAGTGGTATCCGGGACAAGGTCAAAGTGGCGGATGATTTGCGGGATGGCCTTTGAGAGCTCCATAAGGCTGATGTTCTTGCCAATGCAGGTTCTGGGGCCCTGTCCAAACTTTCCGTCGCAGATGCGTTAGAGTTATCGCAGTATTCCGGCGGTATACGGATTGGGTTAGCTTAGACTCACAGTCATGAAGTAGGATGTGCGCTTCTTAACGAGCTCCGTGTGCTCCAACCATCGCTCGGGGCGGAATGTGTCCGCATCATCTCCGAACACGTCTCGGTTCGCGTGGGCTGCCCAGGAATTGATGCCAACGATGGTCTAAGTCCGCTTTTAGTCCCCGTCGTGGGAATAGGTAGACGAATATTGCAAGTTGACTCCGACCGTAGGGGAAGAGAGTGGCGGGGCCGGGGACGTAAGGGAGGAGGGAGGAGGGAGGAGGGAAAGGACAAGACATGAGAGTGGACTCACACCTGGCGGGAAATACTGCCCCGCGAGAGTCGCGCCACCGGGCGGCACGACGCGACCCAGCGTCAATCCAGTGGCGGGATGCATTCTGAGGGCTTCCTTGATAACGGCCTGCAGGTACGGCATTTGTTGTGCCTCGGAGAACTTGACCGGGTCCGAGATTGCGCCCAGAGCCTCGTTCTGGCGAATTTCCTCACGCAGCTTAGCGAGAGTCCGCGGGTGCCCGAGTAAATTGAAGAGCGCGGACGCAAAGGCAATGGATGTCGTGTCGGAACCGGCCCCGACGTTCATGACGCAGACGCTGGTGATGTCCTGCTCGCTGATCTTGCTCGCGTCCTTAGTCTGGAGGCGCAGAAGTTTTGTGATGAAATCCGCAGGCGCCCCCGGGTCCTCCGCCTCCTGCTCGTCGGGATTGAACTTGGCGTGCTTCGCCCTGAACTGCGAGGTCGCAAAGTCTCGCACGTTCATGAGGCCAGAGAGCTTCTTGGAACGCATCTTGAGGCGGAACAGGGTCTTGTGCCACTCCGGGTAGATGCCCACCCTCGCGCAGTACAGCAGGTATTCGCTGAGAGAGGACATGATTCCTTGTATGTCTTCGCCGGAGTCGAGGAAGCCGAACCGCTCACCCGTCTGAAGCGGGCGTGAGAAAAGATGTTAGCGGTAGTAATAAAGATGTAAGGGATGGGGCGCAACAGTTCGAACGACGTACCGTCATTTTGCCAATGACGTCGAAAGCATAGCACTGCATCCAATGGGAGACGTCAATCGCGGCACCCGATCTTGCAAACTCCTCGAGTCTCTTTCTTAGGACAGCGGTGCACTCGTCCACGAAGGGTTCCAGTTGGACTAGGCTCGTCATCGAATACGCGGCTGCTATTTTTCGTCTTGCAGCGGCGTGGATGCGTGGATCCGGCTCGAGGAACATGTTGGTCGCACTGCTGAACGGGTTGCCGCTAGCTTGGTACCAGGGGGACTTTCAAGCATATGATCAGTCAAATGCTCTCGTGTGCCCGCCCTGAAGTTCGGAACTCACTTTCACGAAGCCTTTCCCACCGCCGTAGATGGCCTTGGCGGCTTCTGGGTCGTCAATGCTGTACTCATTGGGGGCTATGCGTACGATGGGTCCTATGGCTCAATTAGATACGTTCAGCGGGACCTCAAGAGGCGAAGGCCTATATACCGAATTTCTTATGAAGCCTGATGCTCGTTTCTGGGAAGGTCCCAAAGTAGGTTTCCTTAAAGAGCCACAGCCTGGTATATCGGGCCAGGAAGGGCCCAGGAACACGCCTCAATCTCGAGGCTAGTGGCTTAAGGAGGACGAAGATGCAGAGGCTTCCGAATACACAAAGCACTGGGCTGCCGAAGAGGTGGTGAACCTCCATTGCGCCAGATCGGGATTTGGTCCTCGTGTTCGAAATAGGAGATCGAGACGTCTTGCTCGGTTTCTGAAATAGCTGGTCTGCGATACCACAAGTGCAAATGTTCTCAAGGCAGTCGGTTCCAACGACCGTGCGGGAGTACCGCTCGAGCTTCGGTTTTATCAGATCGAATTCCGCGGCCTATGATAAAACTGCCGGATCGAGGGTGACGCTCGAAAGTCTGGCAAGAGGCAGATCTCGGCGCTTTTGAACTGCCGATGGGCGCCGTGTGGGGAGCGTACATGCCCTGGACTCTGGGGAATGTGCCATTGCTAGACGACACGGCGATCAGAGATTCATACATCGGACCCAATCCCCCGAGCTTCGCGTGGATCCTGGCTAGCGTGGCGTTTTGACCAGTCACAACCCCTGCTTTCTTTACTGCCCCATGGGGTAAGCTATGGGATCTGCAGGGTCGGCACCGAACTTCCCCATCGGGTATGTGGAGACTCAAAATCAGATCCACGGGCAGCCTTCGGAGCAGAGTATGTAAGGAGCGCAGGACAACGCGGGAACCCATCGCCGCCGCTCGTCTTGGAGGCTTTGTAGGAACAAGAGTTGTCGTTCGAGTCTTGCAGAAGGCCCAACCTCAAACTTCGCCGAACGACAGCCGACATGGCGGGACCCAACGATGACTCCATACGCACCCACTGGAAATGCTTCTTAGCCTGCGGCATTGTAATCCTATCGGCCTTCCAGTACGGCCTCGATTTTGGGATTATCGGTGGTTTTCAGGCCATGCCGGGCTTTCTTCAGGTAATCTACCCCCCTTTCCCGCTGCTTGTGCGTTCCTCGCAAGGACTCCTTGAAAAGAACCCTGAGGCTGATCCCCGTTTCGAACGAGCGTTTAGATCTACGGCCACCGCGCCCCCCAAACCGCGATAGGCTGGAACATCTCCCCGACCCGCCAGCAGCTCATCTCTTCCCTCATGACCCTCGGCGCCTTCATCAGCTCCAGCCTCGCGGGAGTCTTCGGGAGCAAGCTGGGCCGCAGAATGTGCCTGTGGCTCTCGTGCCTGCTCTGCGCCGTTTCGAACGTGATCATGATGACGACGACGCATATCGGGGCCCTGTATGTCGGCCGGCTGGTCATCGGCGTTGCGAACGGGGGTTTCATGACGTTTTGTCAGCTGTATATACAGGAGACGAGCCCGGCGAAGTATCGGGGCTTGTTCTTCACGTTCTTCTCGTTCTTCGTGTCCTTCGTAAGTAAAAAAGAAAGAATGGCCGGGGCTCTTGGCGATTTGCTTCCGGTCTACAGATACTTACTGAGTCCAGGGGACGCTGGTTGGAACCATTATCGACTGGGCGACGGCGGAGAGGCCGGATAAGTCCGCCTACATGATCCCCCTGGGGATCATCTTCGCCGTCCCCGCAATCTTAGCCGTCGCCATGATTTTCCTACCGGAATCTCCGCGGTGGCTTATCGAGAAGGACCGATTCAAGGACGCGCGTAAATCGCTGGAGTGGCTCCGGCCTCCGGGCGCTGACGTTGACAGCGAGGCAAACGAGATCCGGACCGCCATTCAGCTGGACAGAGAATCAAAAGCCGGGGCGGGTTTCAAGGACATGTTCCTGGACCCGGTAGACAGGAGACGGACAATCATCTCCGTTTGCGCCGTGTCACTCCAAGGCGTCCCGGGAACCATGTTCATCGTCGGTAGGTATTGTCACGTCGATTACGGAAGAGAATGGGAGCCTGCGGGGCGCCTGCTTAGGCTAACGAGTTTCTCCGCGCAGCTTATAAGGCATATTTCTTAGCCATAGCCCAGGTCGAGGACCCTTTCGCGATGTCCAATGTGCTAAGCACCATCGGCCTCCTGGGCCTCATCACGAGCTCCCTCATCGTCGTCCGATACGGCCGTCGCCGGGTGCTGCTGACGAACGGAATTTTTATCTGCGGTTGCACGCAGCTCATCATGGCGGTAACCTACGACATGCACCCCGGCGCCGTGGTTACCGGCAGGGTATTGGTAGCCTTCTCGTCTCTCTTCTTGTTCTTCTACAACGTGCGTCGCTTCACCCCAACCCCCTATCTGATAACGAACGAGCTACTGAGGTGTGACTTAGGGGATGGTGTCACCATATTCCTGGATGGTCGCCGGCGAGGTCCCCTCGCAGCGCCTCCGCAGCCACACCCTCGGCATCGCGGCGGGCATCGGCTTCCTCTTCTCCTGGTGCGTCACGTTCACGACCCCGTACTTCATCAACCCGGAGTCTCTGAACTGGGGGCCGCGATACGGCTATATCTGGTTCCCGGCTTGCGTGATCGGGTCCCTCTGGTCCTTCTTCTTTCTGCCAGAGGTTAAGGGGCGGAAGTTGGAAGAGATTGATGAAATGGTGAGTTCTCTCTTCACGCTACCTCTGTACAAGGCTTTAATGGATCGCAGGCTAATGCTGCGGGTGGCCAGTTCAATGAGAAGCTCCCGGCGCGGAAATTTCGAAAGTATCAATGTGTCGGACCGGCGGACGGGGTTAAACGGGAGAAGTCGACGAAGGATGACGTGGAAGTGTCTCAGCATGAAAGGGTTTAGGTTTAGCTGGCTGAGGTTTTGGGACGGCCGGATCAACGGGGTGGGGAGGTTTAGGCCCAGGAGCAAATATTTAAAAATACCTGCGATCCCGGCTCATACGGTGAAGTCCCTATTCGGGAGAGCTCCAGAACAGGTGCAGCTGCACACACCAACATAGTCTTCACACCCTACCCTCGGGGTCTTTTAGTAGTATATCTATCATATGATCCTCTTAAGAGACCCTAGCATGCGACCGTAGTACCGTTGGTGCCTGTGCGCAAGCACAACAGCTGGCCTCGGCACAGGCGTCGTCAAAATATGCAGTCATCGTACCTGGGCGCTAAGGTAAGAAGTTAAACGAAGGGATATGCAAGGTTGAAGAAGCTAGCTGAGATAATTAAGTCTAGAAGGGGATGTAACGAAATAAGCCAGGAACTGAACCTATGTTTACAAAGTTAGCAAGGACTAGATATTCACCACCGCATGACTTTCCCCCTAAGATGAAAAATACACACTTCCAGAGATACGCATCAATAGAAAAGGTACAGACTCAAGGAGAAGACAGTGGATCGATCTAGAGAGTACCTTTCGACTCACGTCTGGATACACGCTCTGTCTGACACATGTGGCAATTACGGCCTAGATCACATTCGTCACCACTCGAACTATTGTAACTCCACGTCAATGTAAGACTATAATACCTCAGATTATCGCCGACATGATCTTCCTCCATAAAAGAGGCAAATATAAGACTCTCTACTTTACCTTAGCACGCCACTAGATCTTTCCGTAGTGTGCCATTTAAATACTCGGCGCCTCCCTTGACTACCTCTCCGATTCACTACTGCTTTTGCGCGTAAACCGACCAACTAAGGAGGCCGCGCCTTAGCCGGGGCCTTGCTGTATAGGGATGGGAAGCGTTACTTACACGCGGAGGTAGGCGTGGATGTTTGTATTCTGTAAGTCCTTCCGCACGCCAGCCAGTAGGACCTCAACTTCCTCCCTGGACCAGCCGAGGCCATTTTCCATCTTGGGACGCGTGAAGAGGGCTAGGCTCCCTGCAGCAATGCCAGAGAGAAAGTTCTCTAGGTTCCAGATGCCTTTTATTCTCCATCATCAGCAATAGTGCGCTGGTCTAGCAGGAAAAGGCCTCAGAAATAATGCCGAACGGGCCGCAAAAAGGAGGAATAGATAGGGAAGGATATCTTACCGAGCTGTTTATACCTCTCGTCCCGTGGCCAGCGGTTGATAGGTCACTTCTCGCTTATGATGTTGATGTCGGTAAAGCCTGCCTCAGCAAGCTGTTCCTCGTAATACAGCGCTGAGTCTACGTGCCGCCCGCTGCTTTGAAAAGCCTGAGTGAGCATCTTCGACCACTTTCCAAGGTAAGAGTCTTCTTGCAATGTGCCGTCGTCGCTAGATAGCGGGTATATACAGTCCTGGAGCTCGATGAAGCCTCCTGTGGTGAGATTCCTTGGAAGCATTAGCAATGGGGTAGTATCGGAAGGGAGAGGAAGACACACTTATAACTCTGCCTGAAGAATCTAGGCCAGTCTTTGAGTGAGCCTGTCAACGCGCGTACAAAAATAAAGTCAAGGGCGCCAAAAAATTCTAGTCCTCCTCAATACCATCAACAATGAAGGCCACATTGGGAGGAAGGCTCTCGATGGGTTAGTAACTGGGGTAACACGTTACGGGTCTCTCTGATATGCTCACAAAGCAGGCTGTATCGGGCTGAGGTCGACGCCGGTAATCTGTGCATCATTAATCCCCGACAGCTGAGAGACCATGACTTGGATCAAGCCTTACCTGTGCATCTGGGCGCTCGTCGGCTGTGAGACAATTAGCATCGATTCTTTTCTCATTCTCAACGCGATGTACGGCGAAGATACCAAGCTCGATACTCCAGACACCGGTCCCGCAACCAGCGTCGAAGACTCGTGGTGATTCCTTATTAAGTGGCGCACAATAGAGCTTGTCACTAAACGTGAGGAGGAATATGGTATGTTGAAGATCTAGACGACCTCAAGTTAGATACATTAGTAAGTTCACAACGCCCGTCGCAGTGGATGGGCGGAGTAGGAAGGGCTACTCTTACCAAGGCGCTCATTTTCAGCCTAATCCGGTGGCACAGAAGGAAACATGGGATTAATAACTAGCCCTAGCGGTGAGGGATAGCGAGACGCCGGGGTACCTCGTCATTGGAGAGGGCGTATGCTGGTAGGCGGACCACTTTAGCGACAAGCCTCAAAGGCACACAAACGACTAGATAGTTGGTAGGACATCTCTGGTGAAGCCAGGTTGACGGAAAGACCAGTGAAAGCGTAGAGGTAGTTTAGGGTTGGCAATAGGAGTATGAGCTTCCTTACCTCCGTCTTTGTAAGCATGGTATGTCCGCCCGTTCTCCTCGCGGTACCGAAGGATACTGGACCTGAGCGATGTGGTATCGCTCTGGCCGCCCTACTCGCGTTCGGTCGTCAGCATAAACCACCAAACGGCCTGACAGAGGGGCGATCGAGGTAGACCCACGGCGGCGATCCCCGGGTCGACATCCTCGTCCTCGGGGTGCTATCAAGCAGGCGAAAGGACACTAGTCAGCTGCAAATACAATGAAGAATGGCCTGCATGCTTTTGTTAGGCAAGATTTAGAGGGAGTTACCTCGTCGACAGCGAGGGGCACTGTGAAGTGGATTGGGCGCGATGCGGCGGGGCAAGAATAAGGCTGCGCTGCGAGGGAGGGATGTTTCGCTATCGGCGAAGGGATCTCGGCAGATGGTGACGACCCTTGCGTTGTGTCACCCATGATGGCTGCCGAGAATTGTTTGCTAATATAGCCGTGCTATTATCAGGATCCCTTGACTCGGGGAGGACCACGTTTCAGGGTTCGCTCGTAGGGCCTGACGGAATAGCTGTGGTCATCTATGTGCTGTTCTACATCGAGAGTCGGGCAGAAGAGACAAAAAGGTGACTGACCGTTGATTACAGAGCTCTGGGTAGCGACTGACAAGAAAGGAAGCGGTCGTTGGAAGGGATGAACGGGGTTTAGCGCTGTGCGGCCCGCGGCCCAACTGCCGCGGACGCATGTTGAGCTTCCCGCGGCCAATCACACCCGCGGGGAAGGTACCAAGCACCAAGGATGGTGTCTCGGTCGCACGGGGACTTTGATAAGATTCTTGACGCTAAAGTTTGCGCTAGAGGGACTTGGGCCGAGCGACAGGCTCTTGGCGCATTTTTCGACAGGGCGTAGTTCTGTCTAGTGTAGACAGTTCAAGAGATAACCGTTCCCGGAAATGGCGAGAAATGGTTCAGAGATACTCACGGACCCATGAAGGAACTTGCTAGCTGAACGCTCCATCTCTTCATCATCCACCTCGCAGCACACAACAACTCAGTATTCCTTGCATCTCGCCAAACCAGAACCAGGCGGGTAGAATTCCCTTGAATTTTAAAATAATGTCGTACTCATCCGACACGATTCGCGGCACACACTGGAGCATATGTACCCAGTTCCATTCCATGGATCCAGAGGGCGGAGTACATGATTTATTCTGCGGGCGTTCCCGTAGCGGGTATAAGCACCAGCCCGACTCCTAGTCGTCTCAATTCCGAGGACCCCGCATGCCCACTGTGTCTGGCTTTTCCTAAGAGTCGGTGGATGTTGTTAGGGCCTCGTACGATGAGGTTATGACTGGTGACGGCTTTCTATCCTTCAACTCCTATCAAGCCAGCCGCTTGAATGGTAGGTTGCCGAGGATCCAAGTGAGGTATTCTGGCGCACCCTCAGGCGAACCTGGTCGGGAATAACACCATACGTCCCAGGTCAGAGATCCATGGCCATTCCCGCAACATGGCCTTATTACTGCCTGCGAGGAGGGTAGCTAGATCTGGCATGGAGGAGACGCTGACCAGAAAGGCCGCAGCGCGCGCGATGCGCACCCCCTCAGCTGGCAGCAAGACCTAACGGGCGAGAAGGTAGTCGACTGTATTACCGTGCTTGTCCCTTGACGGGCTCAAGTCGGAGAGAAACTTGAAGCTGCGATCAGCCGAAGCAAGCGACCGTACCTCGATCGTCGGCCGCGTCGGCCAGACGGCCTGTCAACTACATCTGGACGAGAATCAATTCGTGGATCTCGTTCGTCAGAGGCTCTCACATGGTTTTCGGTCTTTTTTCAGTCAAAACATCACACACATTTCGCTTTCGTACTTCATGATTTCATTGGTAAAGGCAGAAAAACTCTGGTATAACTTCTGGTACGTGCGGGTCGGCTATCGGGAATACCTTTATACATTCGAATGGAGCGCGCGCAGGCCCTGAATCCAGAGGTGACCCAACTCAGAACCTCGCGAATAAAGCAATAGAAACAGGAAAACATGTGGGGAGAATAATCACGATGCGAACACGACCCACAGAGCTTTCACTTTTTGTCTCTAAAAAATGACGACGTGCTAGAGCACTAGATTTCATGGCCCCGTAGCGAGCTCTGCGTAATTTGAGCTTCTAGGTATTCGGCTGGTCCACTCGATACAGCGTCTTTGCTGTGTTGAAGTATGCTTCGTATTCGACCTCTTCATCACCTCCTGCCACATCATAATGATAATGGCCACCGGCATTCCTTCCAATTGGCGAGAAGGCATGTGTATGTTCCATCCGTAGCCCAAGCTCGTTCGGGTCCGCCGAGTGCAACACAGACAAACATACCATAGGCGCGTCGAATTCATGGTATGTCAGCCAGCTGTTAACCTCCTCGCGATCCTTGAACGGCAAATTCTGTTCAGGAGGGAAATCAGGCATCACGTGGTAGAGTGCCTTGCCTGCCTTGACTACGGAAACACCTCCGAGGCTTATAGGCCGTGAATCGCCATACGCAGCGGCAAGGCATTTGCGAACGCATTCTGTGAAGCTTTTCTCCGGTCCAGTTCGGGTCCTGGCAGTGATCTTGAGTACTGGACCCCGATCACCCAACGAGCCGAATAGGTTGATCATCAGGGCGCAGTCAGAGCTCGCAATTCCTTCGACTCTGACAGCTCCCGTATCGCCAGTGATTTGCGCAACCCTTGTCCCGCTGGTTACATTATGGAACCCAGCCTTCCAGGTGAGATTGGGCGCAAGTTCGCAGTTCTGGCCAACGACATGGAACGGGCCAGCACCAGCGCCGACTAGACTCCCCTTCTCACCACTCATTTCCATCTCGCTCGCGATCTCCGGCATGGCCCATTTGCAGCCTAGCCGAGGCCTCGGAAACAGGTTGGGTTGGCCTCCGACGTCGGCGACCTTTTCATTTCCGGAGAGGCCTTCTGTAACAAGGTGGAAGGGCGCATTTCGGAGGTCGGGGCATGTCACAACGGTCACGCTCGAGTGAGCGAAGTTGGCTTCAAGGGGAGCCTTGAGCGTCTCGGCTAGTTCGTCGAGGCTAGGCGGTGACAAGGGAAACTTCCGTGTTTGCATTGCGCTTTGGTGGAAAGGGCTCTAGTTACCAGTAGGGTGGGATTCTAGAGGTGGATGACCTAGGTGGAGTATTGTAAAGGACACGAGAGGAGCAGCAGTCAGCTGAGGAATCTCTGTAGGCGTAGAGGACAAAGGTAAAGAACTGTCGGACCGCATCGGCTCTCTCCCGACGAGACCGGCGACTTGGGCCGAACCTCTACCCCGCCTTCGTCCCCCCACTTTCTGGCCCCAGCGTGGAGACGGGGCGCCACTCGGGACCCGGTGTGAATGGTGAGCTTGCGGGGCAAAGTCCGTCATCACCGGCCATCTTGTGGTGGAGCCAGAGATCAGTGCAATGCCCCGAGCTAATCCTAGGTCGGCTATCAAGCATTCCTCGCCCTGTTGTATACACTCACACTACCTTGTAATTTATATCCTGCTCCACATACTTGACTGTGTTGCGCTGCAGCACCAGGTTTGATTGTCCCGCCTCTCCACGGCGGCCTCGCAGAAGATTCTTGCTAGTTTCTTCTGCACAAGAAGGCCGGCCGGAAATTGGCTCCGAGAATTTTAGACTCAGATAAAGAGAGAGCCTATATGCTCTATAGCAGCCTGTAGAGGCTTGTAAGAAGTGACGTTGGTGTGTAACACAAGTGGGCGCCTTACCACTGCCATTTGAGGTTGTGGCGGGCCTGCCGCATATATCTGCAGGCGACCACGGCGAATAGGCGCGAGACTTGCGTATATTATAAGGCCCAGTAAGAAGGCTTTCCGAAAAGCGTCATCTCCTGCTATCCAAATGCTTCTCCTTCCCATATTCCCGCGCAAGAACGACCAACATGACGCCTGCTGCCGACGCAGCCTGCGTAGAGAATATTGCGTTTCTTCACTTCCTGCACAAGGTTCCAGTACCCCCTTCGCGAAATGAACATGGTCGTATTCCCTTCCACAATGAGAACTACACTTTATCCTTCGACAGGGAGCGACAGTTTGTTGGTGCTTGTGCTTTCCTCTCGTGTGTTAGGGCCCATCCGAAGCGTGTGTCCGCCGTATGTCTGCAAGAGGCTCCGGAAAAGAAATATCTAAATCTCCTCGTCGCTATTAACAAGCGAGATTTCGATGACGGTCAAGCGCACCTCCAAGAAATGAAGAAGGGTTTTGAGAGGGTCTTCCAGGAGCTGCGAAGGGTGGGAAGAGGTAAGCCAAGGTCTTCTTTTCTCTGTCTAGACCCGTTGGTACGAAGGCCGGCAAGACTAACTAGGCTTTTAAGAAGCTAATGGAACTGAGGTCCAAGCCAAGCTATTCGACGCGATTATCAATATGAGTTCTACACGGATCCTTCAGCGACTGGGCCTGTCAAGTACCAACGGTAAACCCGGGAAACCCATGAGAGACATTCTACAAAAGGTCGTCGATAATATCAGGCGTCAACAACTTCCATTGACGGATTTCACGCACCAACCAAGGATGATAATACGCCTTATAGATGCATGGTCGAAGCACAGAGTGGTATCTCGGCTAGGGAATATCGTGGATGGGCTACACGTCTTCACTCAATCTCCAGCGTGGGAGCATTTTGTCACTTCTCTGACAACCCTCGATCTTCAGCAGAGTCAAATTAATAAGTTGGTACGAGAAATGAGGAAGCTTGCCAGATATCGGGACGTCGCCATATACCTGTACCGCACGGCCAAAATATACCGAATCGCCAGGCATGTACACGTGGTACTTGTCGACCTGCCGCGGACTATGTTCCAGAGGACACCGCTAGAAGACCATTTTGTGTATCTGGAATCAATCTTCAACAGTTTCGGGACGGGGAAGTTCGGCCTAGCCCAGGTCTGTCACTTGCTAAAAACCCACCCCTCAGCCGCCAAATCTTCATTCGGGGCTGTGGTGAGATTGATCCGAAAGGAATCGGGGATTCATGCCGAAGTTCAGCTTCTTATACACTGCGAAAGGTACCTACGTGGCCTGAAGCCGCGTGTTATATGCTCAAACAAGAAGGCATGTTTCTTGTGCAACCTTGTCATTAACATGCACGGCAAGATCTACACGCCGTATTCCCACGGGAGGCTATATCGCCGCTGGCGCCTTCCGGAAATGCGCGGCAACCAGATCGCGAATCAACTCAACGTTGCCCTCCGGGAGCGTGCCCACACTTCTCTTGGTCAGATGAAAAGGGAAGGAAAGGCTATTTGGCATAAGTATCCAGATGAAAGCGCTAGCCATACGCTGGTGATATCCTCCAGTACCCTAACCGAGGCCGAATCCGACAAGGAAGAACGAGAAGGAGACCCTGTTGATGCTTTGGAGCATTTAGAAACAGTGGTGGGATCTCCAAGCCTGCAGCGGGCCGATACGACAGGGAATTGTGACGGTAGCGTTGCTGCGGCCGGGACCCAGTCCTCGCTAGTCAGTCCGCCGCTTAGGGCTCAGGGAGTAGAAACCGTTCCGGTCGAAATTACTTCCAAGGTTGAGCAAACCGAATGGTTGGCCTTGCCGGATATTGGCCAGATACCTCCCGAAAAAGTGAACTCCAAAACCACGTCAACCGGCAGAAAACCTAGTCCCCATATCCTCCACAGAGGGCAAACTGTATCAACTCCTCTGACAGGCTGCAGCGACCGCTCTCAGCTGTTCATTGCCGACGATGTCGACTTGGTTGTCGATCGTGGCACCCAGCATTCTCCCAAGCGATTCACCTGCAACATATCCTGGCTTACGCCGGAGGAATCCAGCCATACTCTGGGACGAAGTGGATACTCGATTGTGGACATTGACACGTTGGACGAGGTCACGCTTCCGTTGGACGGGCCAAAGACCTTCTTCCTACGAAATGGAGATCGCTGCGTGTTACAAGTCTCCATCAATGTCGAGATCCTTAGCTAGTCCATACCTGGAGAATCATTGATGGAAACGAAGAATATGACGCTTCGAAAGGTGCTGAGTAGCGAGAGTAAATGCGTCAAAAAAAAAACTCGTATACTTCCTTTCTCGCTGCGCTAGTTGCCCTAGTTACGCGAGGTCAGTGCCCTGCGATTAGTTATTCCTGATCTCAGCTGTGACTCCTGCCTTAAAATCGATCTATTTTGACCAGAAGACGTTCCCTCCAGCGCTAGACTTTCCGAGTAACCACAGGGGCCGCAGTGCAATGTATCGTCGTCATAAGACCGACTCTGGCTCCGGACGGTGTCCCCACCCCCGAAACCCGGGCCGGAGCCCCTGGGAGGCTTGCGCTGTTGCGCAGACGTGGGATGGTGGGTAATCCGTATGACCGCTTCTCCCCAAAATGGCATTGTCTTGGTCGTGTTTAATTTTAGTATTCCCCGCGTCCATGACGTGAGTGGTTTTCGAACGGTGGCGCCATGTTTCTTCCTATTTGCATCACACACTGTTCTTGGGCACTGAGTTGGCCGACCACCAGGAATACACAGACGCCCCTGACTGCGAACAGGGACCGTACGTCACTAATTTTTATTCTCCGTGGTCATACTAGGGCAATATTAAGTAACGAACGAGTATTTGCCAAGATCCTGACGTCTAGAATAAGTCACTGTATTAGTTTAAGGCATAGTATACCAGGGTCCGTATACACTTGAGAGATTCGCGCTTGCTTCTGCAATCGAGTGGACCCATCACAAAAAGCACGGGCACACCGTCTGACACTTCCCCCAGCAACACCATGTTCGGCATAATAATAACAATTGTGCTCTGTGACCCGGCGCCCGATCTTTGCTCACCGATGACTGTTAGCATTTTCAGCGACGCGCCGCGGCCGACCAGGTCCAGGCCTCGTACGAGCACGACGTCTCCCAATATGAGCGCCTAGCAGCCCGCGACCCCGAAACGTCGGTTCCATGGCACGGCAGGGATGACATCCAAGGCCTGGTCACGAAAAACTCCAGATTTTCTCAAAACCACACCATAGCCGGGCGTGTTGACGTGGGGATTCCTGGTAAAGCTCAAACAAACTCTCAAACGTTGGCTGCCGAGGATCCGTGCGCGCATCAACATGGAACAAGACCCAAATATCCGTACGGTATGTCGGCGGGCAGGCGGCCCACGGGCCCTGCACAGCCACCCCGACCCACCGGGGCCCACGGGCGGCGGGCGCTTGACGTGGGGAGACGACGTTTCAGATGTCCTCGCGCCCCGGGATGAAAAACAAGCTTTTGACCCCTGGAGACAGAACGTGTCGCCAAGAGATCGACGGGAACGCCTCGACCGGGTCAAGATGTGCGGTCTAAACCGTTGGAAACCACCCCCAGCACAGCCCATGCGATCGCCCGCCTTGACTTGCCTGCCCGTACGACCTCCTTTGTTGCGGGTCTCTTTCCCCGATCTCGACCAGTGGATCGACAGACAGTGCCATTTGGGTCGAAAGTTAACCTCGCCTCTCCGGGTTTTGGCGGATCACTGGTCCGTGCAAGCGCGTCTCATACCTACGGTGGCCCGCGTGGTTGGGGTCGATCCTTTCCCCAAGGCGAACTCCCTTGCGACAGTTCCTGTTATGGCGGGGGTCCTCGATGACGATACGATCCAAGACTTTAACTCGCAATCGAACTATTTTGGGATCAAACTCGCGTGTAGCAGATGCCCTGGTTAGGGGGTACTCTATCCCTGCGATCGACATGCTTCCATGTGCCTGGGATCAGATAGACTTCACTATGGTGTGCTTTTCCGCCAGGGGAAAGGCGATCCTCCACTATATCGTCTGCGAGTATAACTAGCCTGTCCTTCCACCGGTCTCTGGATCTCCTATCTTCCAGTTCAGTCACTCCCTCTTCAGTGTTTGTTTCCGGTCTAAGCAAACTTCGGTCTTTTCTTCCGTTCCCACCTTGCGCCCCCTTCTTTTCTTGAGACTTATTCTTGTCTTCTTTTTAATTCCGTCAATATGATCCTTTCCAAGCCATCGCTGAGGCAGGTCCTCGTGGGCGCTCTCGCCCTCCATGTAGCTGCCGGTCTGCATGTCCCGAGGGGCGGTGGTGGGAACGCTGTCGCCGCGTTGAACGCCGGCGGACAGGAGGACGCCGGCGCGGTTGCGGCCGGTGGTGCTGGTAACCAGAACGCCAACGAGAATGCCGCTGCCGCCGATGCCCAGGGAAACGACGCTCAGAACGCGCAGGGCCAGGACAACGCGGAGGGCCAGGGCAACGGACAGGGCCAGGGCAACGGGCAGGGCCAGGGCAACGGGCAGGGCCAGGGCCAGGGCAACGGGAAGGGCCAGGGCAATGCGCAGGCCCAAGACGAAGAGGAAAACCAGGCAGCTGATGCCGGTAGGTGATAACCATCTAGACAGTGGCACTCGTACCTCCCTTCCTAGACCTATCTCACCTTGTATCTGTAATGTGGAAGTTTTAACTAACGAATGTCTCGGAAGATGAGAATGCCGCTGCCGATGCCCAAGGCCAGGACCAGCAAGCGGGCAACGAGGAGGCCAATGCCGGTAAGTAACGATTACTTGCGACATTTGGTGTTTCTCCGTCATAAAATGGTTCTAACTGGTCTTAGACAACGCGAATGCGGAGGAGGCCGACGCGAACGCCGACGAAGCCGGTAAGTGTCTACCATATACCTCACCTCGACTGATACTTCTAGATGAAGCTTAGTCCTAACTTAGTTTAGCTGCTGCAGAGGGCCAGGATGCCCAGGACAACGCCGACGCGAATGCCGATGAGGCTGGTTAGTGACAGCCATATAGCTCCCCTCGCCTCCGACTACTGCTAGGTGGAGCTTAGTTCTAACTTGATTTAGCTGCTGCAGAAGGCGAGGATGCTCAGGCCAATGCTGATGCAAACGCTGAGGATGCCGGTAAGTAATAGCGATATGGTCCCCCTTGCCTGCTACTTCTAGGTGCGGCTTAGTTCTAACTTGCTTTAGCTGCTGCAGAGGGCGAGGATGCCCAGGCCAATGCTGACGCCAGCGCCGAAGCTGCTGATCTTGCTGCTGAGACAGGTGTCGCCCCCGAGGACGTTGCTGCTGCGGCCGAGGAGCTTGCCTGCGGCGGTTCAGCTGCTGAAACCTCCGTCCAGGCCGGTGGCGGAGATGCGGCTGCCGAGGAAGATGCGGCTGCCCAGGACGATGCGGCTGCTGAAGAGGATGCGGCCGCCCAGGATGATGCTGCTGCCCAGGACGATGCGGCTGCTGAGGAGGATGCCGCTGCCCAGGACGGTGCGGCTGCCAAGGACGATGCTGCTGCCCAGGACGATGCGGCTGCTGAGGGCGATGCTGCTCAGGACGATGCTGCTGCTCAGGACGGTGCGGCTGCCAAGGACGATGCTGCTGCCGAGGAGGATGCTGCTGCCCAGGACGATGCGGCTGCTGAGGACGATGCTGCTGCCCAGGACGATGCTGCTGCTCAGCACGGTGCGGCTGCCCAGGACGATGCTGCTGCCCAGGACGATGCTGCTGCCCAGGACGATGCGGCTGCCCAGGACGATGCTGCTGCTGAGGAGGATGCGGCTGCCCAAGACGAGCAGGGAAATGCTGCAGACGACGCCCAGGGCCAGGCCAACGAGGAGAACGCTGGCGACAACGCTCAGGGCCAGGCCAACGAGGAGAACGCTGGCGACAACGCTCAGGGCCAGGCCAACGAGGAGAACGCTGGCGACAACGCTCAGGGCCAGGCCAACGAGGAGAACGCGGCCGATGCGGCTCAGGGCCAGGGAAATGAAGAGAACGCTGCCTCTGCCTCTGCGGCTGCTGATCAGGCCGCTGCTAGCGACGCTGCTGCCGCGGGAGACGCCGAAGCCGCTGGCGACGCCGAGGAGGCCCAGGGCGCGGATGACCAACAGGCTGGCCAGGCCGCTGGTGAGGAGGAGCAGGGAGGCGCTCTCGGCGGACTTGGTGGCCTTGTCAGCGACCCCGCGGGTGCCGTCCAGGGTCTCGTCCAGGGTAAGAATGCCGCTATGCATGGTCTCTAAGATCCAGGTGCTAACGATGCGTGTTATTCCAGACGCCACCTCTACCATTGGCCAGATTGGTGCCCTCCGCCGCCGCGGCCTCCTCTCCAACCTCGGCATCTGAGGTACTTACACGAGGAGCTGCCAATCATTTACGAGGAAGGCTAGTTCGTGCTCTTGTTTCGTGGCGTTATAAGGACAATTCAAGGGTGTGTGCGAGAGAACTGGCTTTCTCCGGGCAGGGATGTGTGTTAGGAGTGGAAATTTGGAATTGAAACTCGGTCCTGCAGGCCCTGCTGTGTACCAGATTGTCCCCGGAAATGCAGGAATTGTAAATGGGTTTCTCGGAATTGGATGAGCGAAAGTATCGCGTTGTGTTTAGATATTGATTCCCACGTGCAAGATTTGCTACTGAGAAGTGTCCCCGAGTACGGATGGAGGCATCAGCAAGCCTGAGAAGAATAGCTAGTGGAAAGGTGTCGACACCCCGAAGACCGACTCCAACGAGGCAATAGCAAGCATAATTTCAGTCGATCAATCCCGCTGGTTCAAGTTACCTGGTATTCCTCTTGCTTCTTCGCTAACATCGGCAATGTAATTATTGTTCGCCAATCTCGATGAATGTTTCAAGGGAACACGAAAAGCCTGCTCTGGCATGACATGATATATCATCGCCACTACTATATGTAGCGGTTAATTCCAGATGGAAGCCTGTTCCTATCCAGTTCCAGGGGATCCTACAGTTCATTACACGTAGCTGGGAGTACATACATGCTAGCGTGACGCAGGAAGTTACCGACTGCAAGCAGTGTAGGATCTTCAGTCGATCAGGAAAGCATACCAATAATGGAAGATGAAGGTCACTCGCCACGCCATAAACAGCTGTGCACTCCCGTAGTCGTAGTGGGGCGTGCGTCTTGAACATACCGATAAGAATCTCGTACGGTTTTCTTAACGCCAGTCTTGGTGCTGGTATTAGGCTTATCGCGGGGAGATCTAAGTATGGGATACGATCCATGGGTGGGGCACTAGCGCACGTAATATCCTTCACATACACATATTGTTCTCCATAGCTGTGGGGCGAGCAGTTCAGCTAGTCTCTGCGAGGCTGTGGAACGGGTATGGACGACGGATGGCTACGATGAGGGGCCAGAACACCGTCTCCAGCTCGGGAGCAGGAGATTGAAATATACCACTATGGGAGGTACGTATTTTATTGCAACTGAAACGGGGACGCCGATAGACGAGTGGGACGGCATCCGCCTCGTTCCCGGAAGTGGATATCACTGACGTTGAGCTCGATAGGTTCCCCTCCTTAACCTAGCACGGCGAGCCAATTCTCCTGGCTACCATGTGCATGGACAAGACCCACGCCTAGCACAATCCTGTGCAGAGAGGTCACTTCGGCTGACGCCTGCCATAACGGCGTTCCTGCTTCCGACGTGGAACAGCGCGATCCGACCTTGTTCGGCATCTCCGAAGCCGATCATAGCGTGTCGGAGAAGAAGTACCCCAAATACTCAACCGGACAATTTTTCTGGCAGCCTTTCTCGATCTGTACGAATTCGGCGGTTGGTCGCGCCCGGGGGCCTCAATTTTGCCCTGGTCGGGATTCCTCTCCTTCCTCTTCCCCTCTGATGGCAGATGTGGGGCAGTGTTGCACCGTCACTCGGATCCACACCTTCTAGAAAGTTTCTAGAAGACGCCAAGACACGGCATGGATGGACTGGGGGACACAAAAGCCCCCGAGCGCCGCACTGCCTTCAGAAATCCGCGGTTCCGAGGTACGTACACCCTGATAGAAGGGTTGCAAAAAGTTTTCACCGCATCCCGGCGGGCTCCACGGGGAAGAAGGGCGCTGAGGCGGTGAGCTGAGTTGGAGGGTTGTGATTCAACGAGCCCAGAAGGAATAGCGGGCGCCAGGCTGCGCCAAGATAGATACCAATCAATACATGGCCCAGCAGCTGGCGCTCGGCGTCCCCGGGGTACCCTGGGATTCGCATCCAGGCAGCGATGACGGGGCGACCCTGCTCAGGCGGCTGGAGAGGCGGCTGGAGAGGCGGCGGAGGGGTGCATGCAGAAGCTCAGGTGGCTTGCAACATCGCCACGTGGTTTAGAGATGAGGATCGTGTTTGGCTCCGCGGCGTCGATCTTTGCTACCGTCGGCTATTCCTTCTCGAGTGTGAGTACCGAGTCCCATCATGGATCAATCGGGTCAATTTCTGGGCTAAAACCAGAGACGGCTGATAAGAAGAACCGTGTGTACGTAGTCGAGGGGCCCGGCAGAACCTGCACTAAACACTTCTCCCTCGGCCGACCACGTCATCTATCCCCATACCCCGAGCTAACACACCCGGCACACAAACGCCTCCTGCACACCATCACCCTAGTCATCGGGGACCAGGAGAGCCAATTTCCACCTTGGATTCGCCAGCCTATCATATCACTTCATTCCCAGCTAAGCAAGACCCCCTGTCTTGTAGGAAGGCACGAGCGTCAAAAGGAGTGCGAAGCGCACTTTGAATGCACTACTCCCGTACATGAAATACTTGCTGGCGAGAAGCCTAAGCTCAAGATGGGGCTGCGGACAAGAATATGGGTAAACCCTGGCCAATCCGAGATCCCAACCCATCTCAATCGCCTCCTTTACGGTGACGTCTCCCCTGGCGTCCTCGGCCATTAACAAGACCAGCGAAGCCGTTTGTACGCGAAAGCGGATAAAGTGAACACCAATCCGATTCGGTCGGAGCGTGCCCATCACGGAGTATGCCTAAGGTCCCATGACATGGAATTGCAAGGATTCGGAGACTGCTTCCGTGCCTCCAGCCAGGTACGCCGCTCCATGCAGCACCGTCGCATCGGTGTGATATGAAACGCTGGGTAAGGCTTTCCACATATCTGGGATGTACTCCACCCCTTATGTCCTCCAAGCCGCCAGTGTACCCCTCGTCCTCTATAAAGCCCCAGTCCATCTACTGTTGATCTTCTGACAGTGTTATGCCGTTTCCCAACCATTCCGACAACTCAACATGCCTTACTTGCAAGCCGATCCTGTGCGCACGAGAGCGAAACCAAACGGTCCACAGGCTGCCATCAATAATAAGTACCGTCTTCTCATCCATCATGATTATGACACGAGTACCCCTGACGTATATAGTCCTTCTCGAGAGCCTTCAGAACAGCAGACTGCCCTTGCTACGGAGAGACTCGAGTCTTTCACCCGCGACGTACATAAAAACAACATCCACATACGCGCATCATCGACAGATCCGAAGCACACCGCAGAAGAACACACCGCACGTGTCCAGGCAATCCTTGCGGATATCGTTCCCCGACTACCACAAGGCTCAATGCCTCATGCTCAGAACTTAGGGCCAGGGTTCGCCGGTAGTGGAAAGATATCATTTAAAAGTCAGACATAGATTCCACGGGGACGTCAGTTGTGACTATCTACTATACAGTCTTGTATATATAAATGGTTTATACGGAGCTTCACATTCTGCTTATACTACAAGCCTATTAAAAGGAAGGGTCTGCTTAAGAAATTCGCGCTCAAGCAAACGGCGCCTTGTTTAATAAAGCTGGAGAGGAATTTGCCATTACTTGTGAAAGCCCGTTGGACATCGTAACTAAGTCATCGTTCCTCGACACCCTGGAACCGTCCTAGATGCAAACCCCACCGCGGGCCCCTCACGATTTCCCTGCAGCCGTTATATCAACCCCATGCGGCTTAATCGGCTTCCGGGAATCGACATAGTCGAAATGCCCCAGAGACTTCAAAATCTGAATGTCCTGGGGCCCGGAAGGAGCCTGACCGGTAGCACTAACGAAGTTATGCGGGTAGCCGGAATCGAAGTCATAGGCGGATTCGATCTCGGATATGTCTTCCGGAGTGAGCTCGAGACTGAGCGCCGCGACGTTGGCTTTCAGGTGCTCGACCTTGCGGCCTCCGAGAAGGGGGAACAGATACGGCGTCTAAACGGAAATTGTCAATTATCTTGTCTCTCAACAAACGGGAGGTTTGCCTACCTTTTGCATCGCGTATGCGATAGCAACACTTGTCAGCGGAACACCGTGTCGCGCCCCTACGTTGTTAAGAACTGCGGAAACATGTTCCTCACGGCCGACCTTCATAAAGGCGGCATTTCTCCCCTTCTCGTCATGCACCGACCCCGGGGCCTGGAAGTACCCGCCGCCCAGCACGCGGAACGCCAGGATAGCCATGCCCTCGTCGGTGCACATCGGCATGATCTCGCGCTCTAAGTCCCGCGCCTGAGCCGAGTACGCGCCTTGGTAAACTGAGAAGGGGCGAAGGCCGTGCTGGCGGGCGTATGCGTTTGCTTTCACGACAACCCAGGCTGGGGTATTGCTGACGCCGAGATAGAGGACCTTGCCTTGCGTGACGAGGTTGTTAAGGGAATGCATTAGCTCGGGAATTCCCGTTGCATAGTCCCAGACGTGAACGTAGAACTATAGATCTGCTGTTAGCGCGTCACAGCTGACGGACTTACGAGTTATGAGAACAGTCTTACAATGTCAACGTAATCCGTCCTGAGACGCTTCAAGCTATCACGCAGAGCGTTGTTCATCGACTTGGTCCCAGTGCCGCCAAAGTTGCTCTTCTGTCCCGGCTGGTCCGCCTTGCTGTTCATCGAATACTTTGTTGCGATGACCATTTCCTCGCGGCGCCCCGTGCTCTCGAGCCACTCACCCAGCCACTCCTCGCTCTCGCCGGTGTGGTAGGAGTTTGCCGTGTCGATGAAGTTTCCGCCGAGATCATAGTAAGTATCCAGCAGCTCAAAGGCGCCCTCTTTTGTGACCTCCCCCAGCATATTTTGCCAGGAATTTCCCAGATCTTGGGTGAGATAAAGCGGTCAGCAAGTACTATGATACCCAATCCAGAATTCTATATTCCACTTACTCATGGCGCCGAAGCATATCGGACTGACACGTACTGATGCAGATGGCGCGAGAAGCCGGTGCCTGCCAAGCAGACTCGTCGGGGGCGGGGCTGAAAACATCTTGCTGATCTTGAACTATGATCAAGTGGGTGTGGAGCTAGGTCTTCAGACAAGAACGATTGAACTAACGGAGTGTTGAAGGCGAGGTTCTTAAATATACAATATAGGTAGGTGGCCGAGGCACGGCTTAGGCTCACCTAACGCCTAGTCTCAGCTCTGGATGGTATGACTCCCGTCCTATTGATGGGGAAACGGACAACTTGACCTCGGAGATAGGACGAAACAGGCCGAATAAGCAGGCTACCGGTCCAAGGAAGCCAATATTAGAATAGAACTCACACTTCGAGGTAACGTACTTCGAGGTACCACACATCAAGGTACCGAGAACCTGGTGTGCATCATCGTATTGTGATGGAAGAAATAAGGCACCAGTCGCTCGTTACCCGTAGGCAGTGTACTCCTCAGCCTCATAGGTCTATGCATAATAACCTTGATGCGTAATCCCTTCATCTCGTGGAAGTTGGCTTTGAAATTGATCCTCGTCCTCTCTGATGGCGTCGGAGTTAAAGACGGTTTTCGGATATTAGATCCGAAGTGCGTGAGCTCTGCGCCCCGGACTTTGGCCGGTTTTTGGGTTGATCATCGAGGATTAATAATAATACCCCGCAGTTCAAGTTAGGCAGGAGCATGCTGAAGGACTTAATATGAGGAAATATAGTTTGTTTTGTCATGAAAGAGAGCTTACGATTGGCCGTAGTATTCGGAAAGTGGTTGTTCTCCAGAACACACTTTCTCCAGCCCTCTCGTGTCTGGGTTCGGCCGCCTGCACCTCTTAACCAGTTAGCCCGAGATTTTAGAGAAATGATGGTCAACATAGGAAACGGTCTAAAGTAACTAAGATGTGTAAAGAATCCATCAGATTCACTTGTACTATCTGTTTACTGTAGACAAGCCCCTACAAGGTTATACAACCCTTTCCTACCCAGGCTAGCAATGCCCGACCAGTAAGGATTGTGACTTGTCTGAAAGGTCCTATTTGGGGAGCCACTGCTGAACATACCTTGGTGCAGGGCTATTCCTAACTACGAAAGCAGTCCCTATTCTTAACAATTATTTGCAGGTGACTCCTGTTTGAAGATGTAGGTAATTGCATCTAGCCTTGTTGTCTTTTAGGTTTAATCCCTTATGCAGCCACAGCGCCTATCAAGGTCTATATATGGCAGGACCATTTAACCCAGAGTGCTTTATTCGTCCTTGTAAGCTACACAATGGGATTATGCTAACCAGGTGAACTACACAGGTATCTTTGTGCGGACAGCCCTAGATATAAAGCTCGCCCGTGGTGTTTACCACAAATTTCCGTTGTGGAAAGGCTGTAGCGAGGGAGGAGATCGGAGGCTATGCAAGGCTTTATGTATTTAAACCCATACTTCCTTACATTGCGCTCCTAATTGCAGAGAATATGACACACTTAGCTACGCCTCCAAGTCAGTCATGTCCACTTTGTTCTGAATATCAAGCGTTCGATATGTTTGACAAATCCCCCGTGGAGCCCGCCCAGCAGGTCATGCTCACCCTTCTGTCGACGGGCCTGCCTCCCGTGCTGTTTATGACAGCGTTCGAGCCATCAGGTAAAACTGGCGCCTTATTCTGGGATGACAAGCGCCCTGCTTCACTTCCTTGCTATCTATTCACCAAGGATACGTTGCGCTTTTCTGCTCTCGGGGCACCGCTCTACTAACAAACCGCGGATTTACATACTTCTGAGGAACAGCCACATGTCTTGAAGCGTAGCTGGGGAGGCTTTGACGAGGGTCCCACGGATTAGATATGCTACAAGCAAGAACGTACCGCAAATGCTACTCGCGCTCCGCCTCGGATGCCGCAGTATCGATCAGTTCTATGCCCACCACTGGGCGCTGGCGGTGTTCAAGCTTCTCACGCTCGGTAGTTTTGGCACTTGGTAGCTGGTCGACGCGGTCTTGTGGATCGTCGGGGGCGTGTACGGAACACCTGGTTGCCCTGGTGGTGCCGGCAGTGGCCTGGAATATGCTTATTGAATAGGTCAAGGTAGAGAGGCCTAAGGCATGCATCGATATGATATTAGCGTTTTGCATTCCTGTTGTGTATTCTATATGAGGCTTTCCGCTGCATACGTTTCTTCAGGGAAAGCATACCAGATTGGAACATAGCTTGAATGTAAAACCGCAGGACCATCCCGTCCGCCTTCCCCACGAATTCATATAGGGTATTTCTTTCCGCATTCGCATTCTTTCGCCCCTCTTAAGTAACAAAACAAGTTAAGGCCTGGGAAAAGGCATCATGACCAGAAACTTGGCATTTATAAGCTGTATGGCCTCAGTGCAGCATGGGAATTGAACGTCATCGGCTTGACTTCCTCGTTCATCTTCAAAAGTGGCACATGTGTCTTAGTACATCACAGCGTGAGCAAGAACGCCTCGTGCCTTTGAGCCCATAAGCGAGATGACATTTCCACTCTTCTCGGATTGGAGTCTTCAGCCCAAGTATCCTTGCTGCATAGAAGCGCTGCTAGAGAGACCAGTATTCTTAGTATGCTCAAGCTGCCCAGGGCCGGCTTGCCATCGTGCTTGAGTTCCGCTAGGCTGTAAGCGAATGTGTCCTACCACTTCCTTAGCAAAGGTTCAATGTGTGAGGCTGCGACTGTCGACAGAGTACAGGAAATCTCAGTCTTGTCCTCAGCCCTATCCGGGAACTTAAGGATGCTAAACGGAAGTAGACCAGTGCCTAAGAACACAGAGCCCTGCCTGGATGTATGTCCCTTGTGCGCTCGTAGGGGTAAAAGGGCTGCAGAATCCAAAGTGTAACTGCACAAGCATACTTCTCCTGGTCATCGGGAGCAAGGGTATTTTGTCCTCTTATTATGTTCGTCTTTGTAATGTGCATTATATCAAGCCGTACGGATTCGCGTTTCATGAGACATTCGTGTACCGAGCGCGTCTCGCTAGCAGAATAAACAACATGTTGCTCACGTAGACAGCAGCCCACGTAACATCCGAGGGATTTGAGGATAATAACAGTACTTATGTACTCTGGGCAGACGCACATTCTTGGCGAACTGCGCTCCGGGCCTCATTCAACCTCGACATCAGGTATCTCGGGCGGCTGGGCGGATGTCTACCAATTTTGTGGTGCTTTGAATTGCCGATGTGTCCCGAGTTTTGTTGCTTTTGGGCACTAGTTAGTTCGTATAGCGTGGGGTTTGGCGTCGGCGAAACGACAAAGGAGGACAGAGAGGGCAATGCAGAGAAAGAACGTGGGGAAACGAGGTTCCATCGGAAGGTTGCATAGATCCGTATCGCGCCCCACTTCCCGGGACTCCGAACCACTAGTTGGGTGGGCCTGGTGCATATATGCAACTCATTATCCAGGGTGCTTGGACCCCGCTGAGGGCTGGGAGCAAGAATCCCAGGTGTTGCCATGTATTTAGCAGTTTAAAGGCTTTGAGGATGGGGATGCATCCCGCCTCCCGCTGGTCCACATTTAGAAACCAGGTCAAAAAAAAGGGCTGCCATGGCATGGCCGGCTCATCCCAAGCGGAGACACGCCGAGCTTGATTCATCGTCGTTAGTTCTAGGGATCACAAAACCGACATAACGACGGTGATGGAGGCATACTTCAGAAGCTTCCAATCCCCAGGATGACCGGGATCTCCTCCTCTGAAACGGAGAGGTGACGATACAACCGTCAGCCATTGGTGCCCGTTTGTACGACAGACAGAAGTGAAAGAGGTTCACATGGACCACCCCTTCGACTTCCGCTGCCAGAAGACTAGCCCGAATATCGACGCCTGTCAGGATCTGGTTGGCAGGCGCCCAGTAGACGTCGGAACGGAGACATCGGGGTGAAGAACGATCCATAGCTCCAAGGGCTGGCCATATCGGCGGTCCTTGGCGTCCGTGGCGCGGTTCTGGAAACACGGGGTTGAAACGCGCGGGGCTGCTCATGGAACCAGAGCCCTTATCAATAGACCTCCTGCCGTTGGCTCCTCGGTATCTCACCAGGTGAGCCATTCTGCACGTGAATAAATACGAGAAACCCTTTTTTCCCCACCCGAGGCAACAGAACGTTGCATGGTGCTTATTGGCGTGCATAACCCTGAACTAGGCACAGCCCCTTCGGCAAGGATTCCCCGAGTCCAACTCGTACCGTGGAAGGGCTTGAGTGCGGAATTCACACCGGCCAGCGGCCCGAAGGAAGGTTGGTGCATCTCCGAAATTACCGGACGCCCAAGAACAGGGTTGTCCCGTTACTAATTCTGCGGCTTTTATTGGCCAATTGATGCGTAAAGATCCATCTGCTGCGGATATATTGCCCCCGGACATCCATGGGCACGCTCGCTTCCAGAATCTGCATGGCTGGCCCCTCTAACACCGGTGGGACTGCACTGTAACATACGCGTCCGCCATTCGTGCTTACCGAGTTCCGCGTTTTGGTCGTCTGTGGTTCCAGATTAGTCTCGCATATTTCCATAAGCCGTTGTGTCATTGGTGTAACCGTGGCCACCATCATAAATGCACCGGGCTTCCCGTGTCCTGTAAACCAAGTGCCGCACCCTTTGCTGTTTTTAAACTCACCTACTTTCGACTATTGGCCCAGCCCTACACCCCACTCACCATCTCCGTCAGCAGCTAAATATCGACTACGGATACAATGACTGAATCAGCACCCACCCCGGCCCTGCCCGATGTCGTGCTCAGCCCTGATGCAGTGATTGGAGATTCCACGGCGGCGTGGAGGCATGGTCGTGCTCCAGACTATTCCAAGACTCGCAAGTTCTGGTCCGAAAGTGCGTTTTCACCACATTTCCTACGGTACCCCTCTGTGCTGCACCCCTCAAAAGCTAATCATGAACCCCGTTCTCCAGCCAAGAAGATGAACCACGAGGCCGGAAGTCTCCCAAGCCTAGTCGAGAACCTCGTTAAGAACTGGGAGATTGAGGCTTCCTTCAAGACCTCCTTCAATGACTGGCGGACTGTCGATACATCCTCTTACACCTTTTCCCTCAATGGCGGGCCCAAGAACGACGGGAACCACATGCTCACGGTGGGGACATACAACGCCCTTATCGCCTCGAATAAGTACTACGACCCGGAAAAGTCATCGTTCGACTCGAGCCACAAGTCGTTCAAGAGGATGATGCCAACATTTGCATGGGAGGTTTTGGAGGTGTACAGCGGGCCTCCCGTGGTCACGTTCAAGTGGAGGCATTGGGGCCAGATGGTGAATGACTACGTAGGCTTCAACTCGTGCGTGTTCCAGTGCTATGTCTCACCCCCTCTCCCGCCTTTCCCCTCCTGAATACTAATATAGGTCATGGTTAGGAACGGGGAAAAGGTGAGGGTCAAGGCGCATGGCGGTATGATTGACATCGAGGGTATTGTGGTTGCGAAAGTGAACGACGCACTGAAGCTCGAGTCAATCGAGGTGTGGTACGACCCCATGGAGATGTTCCGACAGATCGACAAAGACAACGCCTTGGAGATCGTTCCCGCGACTGGGAGTGAGGGCGCGGCAACGGGCTGTCCTGTTGCCCACTGATTGGCGGGGAGGTTGCGTCTGTGTTGCCGGTTCATGAAGACTTATGCGCGGTATTTGTCCGTAAGGGTGCTTGGGTATTGATTGTCATTGGGTGCCGGTGAGGAGGATTCGCTCCGCTCGCCGGCTTATACCGGCCTACATAGATCAGCCAATGAAGAAAACCACATGCCCAGGACGTGGTATATCCCTCTTACTCCGCTCGGGTGTGACAGGCCTTATTACCCGGAAGACGGCATTATGGAAGCACGTTATTTGGAGGATAGACGGTCAGAGCCCCGACACACCTGAATCCTACAAACCGGCGAGATACAATTGGTAGTAGCGAAATCCCAAGGGGGTATTGATGTCATCGTCTTAACACGTGGTTACCGGACGCCGGCTTCCCCGGCCCTCAGGCTTCCGTTCGCCCCTCGACTCGGTTATTCCTTAGTGTAACACATCCCCGACCTTCAGGCCAGTTAGTGTGGCAGACACTAAAACGCACCGGGTTAGCGATGTCAAACCACGAACCGTGTTCCAACGAGTCCCTTCCCAAGGCGATTATGGCATAAAACACTAAAATTGAACTGTGTAAACATTATTGTATTGTTTTCTCTATGTCTATCGCGATAAAGGAGAAAATGCGACTTGCTCTACTACTGCCCCGACTCCTGCTCTGTGGTATATGCTGCTCGGCTCCACCCCCTCGCACCGGAGGAGTACTCCGGTTTAGCATCCGCTTCCCAACATACGATTGAATTAATTCTTCTTCATATTCCCCATCTCAACATCTGAAGGTTTCGTTGTGGGCTGCTCAACCTGGCTCTCACCGAAGGCATACTTGCTCCTCCTCCTGATCCTCGCGCCGTACGTCCAGAAGAGGAAGGGAATACCGCAGCAGGCCAGGGCTAAGAACGCCAGAAGGGTCGACGCCCATTGGTCGCCCAAGCGGGTATACATGTGGTCCGTAAACAGCACCACTGCAGCTCCCCAGAACGACCTGATGAACGTCTTCGCGGCAAGGGCAGAGGCAGCCTGGTGCTGATAACAGTCCACAAGATAGTTGTTGGCCGAGTTATAGAGAAATATAAATCCGAATCCGACAGGGAAGCCTGCGAGACAAGGTCCGACCCAGATGAGCCGCGGGTACGACGTCCACGCGAAGATGAAGAGGCCGATGGGGATGCACCAGCAGGAGAGCATCATAGGCACCAGGCGGACTTCGGCGGGGGGGTTGCCGTTGTGGTGATTAACCATCTTGAGGTAGTGTTTGTTTACGAGGGGGGCGCAGGCGGCCGAGCAGAGGGTCTGGATACGGTTAGCCCATGTCACATAATCAATGTGGTTGGGGGTGTGGACCTACGCCGATGGCAATTGGAATGAACATGAGACCTGTTGTACTCGCGGAGTAGCCCTTTCCCTGCTCAAAGATAATGGGATATGCGACGAAGAACATGTACAGTAGGCCATAGAGCACGGACATATACAGGCTGATGAGGAACACGATGAGCTCGGCGAAGAGCAGCTGGAACGGCCGGATCAGGAAGATCCTCAGGCGCTCGCTCAAAGGGCGCATGTCGAGGTCCTGCTCGGTAACGTAGTCCTGGTTCCCAGTCTCTTTACGCAGTTTCTTGGCGCGAGCAGCAAGAATGGTGGGTGCGTAGGTCTCAGGGATGGTGAAGGTAATGAGGATCCAGACGACACCGGAGATGATAAGCTGCATCCAGTAGAGCCAGCGCCAGCCGAGGTTGTCAGCGATGAAGCCTCCACAGAGAGGACCAACTATGGAAGATGCGTTAGCGAACTCCGTAAAGGGATGAAACGCAGGGTAACTGGCAGGACATACTCGCAGGACCAATAAAAGGCGCAGCGGAGAAGACGGCCATGGGAACCCCGCGCTCCTCGTTGCGCCAGAGGTCGGCTAGCGTACCACCCACGAGGGTCATAGGGGCCGAGAAAGCAATACCATCAATTGCACGGCTGACCAGTAGGGTCTGGATGTTCTTAGCCACCGCACAAGGGATAATAAAGACGACAGCAAAAAAGAGGGTCGATCCACTAAACGAGGTTAGTGCTATTCTGGCGAGCGGACGAAGAGACGAAGAGACATACTAGATAATCCGCCGTCCGTAGATCTCGGAAAGGGGCGCAAAAATCATTGGGCCTACATGTTCGTTAGTTTAACTCCCGATCATGAGTGTTAGGTTAGACGACTTACCGATACCGAACCCCATGACGAAGAGAGAAGCGCTAGCCAGAGTGAGCTGAACGCTCTGCCCGAACTCCTCGGCCACGGCCCCCATATCGGCGGTGATGACGCTAGAGTTGAACGCGACGACGAAGCACGTCACGGCAACGACCATGGTGCAGTACCACTTCATGGCCAACGACCAGTTCTTGGGGTTCTCTGGGTCGTTCGGCTCAAAGGTGACAAGCCGGTAGTTCTTGCCCGTGTCGCCCTCCTTCGGCGGACCGGGGATCTCACCGGCCGGGTTTTCGACGCGGTACTCGTCCATGTTGGCGTCAGCGGTGAGGGTGCGGTAGGGGAGGTTGAGCTCGAGCTCCGGATCGCGGGCGGAGTGGGCGGTACTGGTGCTGCGGAGGCGATGGAGGCTCGCGGAGCGCTTAGCCCCCGCGCCCTTCGTGATGTCGGCATACTGGGGCTTGTTGTCCGAGGAGTCGCCTTCTTCGTTGGGCCGGGGGCTCGGTTGCCTGGCCTGCGGCTCGAGGGTGGGCGAGTCATGGAGGGTGGGGAGGGTTGTGGTTGAGCCGCCGGCGCTGGCCGGGTCGTCCGTCGTGGGTGCTGGTGGGGGCGGTGATACCATGTTGTAGTGTTTGTCGAGGCGGTGGCGAGCTTTTGACGCTTATCGTGGGCCAAGGGGGTATCGTGGACAAGGCATGGACGGGGGGGACGGCTTTTTATATGTCCTCGGTTAAGGGCCATCCAATCTCCGGGTATGCAAAATCTTGGGACCCAGGCCAACGCGGCTACTCCGACCCTCCGGGTCAAAAGAGCTCCGGCGACGGAGGACCCACGCCCTGCTTCAGGTCCCGAGGACAAGTGGAGTCGAAAGGCGCCCCACACCGGCGGGCACCGAATTATGCAAACGCCTTGCAAAGTCTGTCTGGGCCAATAGGGCTGGGATGGGTGCAAGCCAAGTTCTGGATTGGGAAATGGCGAGCCCTTAGGGCGCCGCTAATGTCATAAGTGACGAGGGCTTGATGGCGTTGCGGCGGAGATGTCTCGGTATTCTAGTTTGATCATAAAGAGTCGAGGGCCCGCAGAGATATCATCTAGTCACTACTCCCACCCCAGATAGTACGTATCCAGGACAACCAGGCACAGGGATTTTGCGATCCTCTCCTACGAAAAAAGAAAACAACGAATTTCTTTTGCGATGCGTGCTTGGAATTTCACATTATGGCATTCATCACGGAGTTGGCTCCGCACGCTCAAGCCTTCATTTGTGTTCTAAAAAGCCAACAGCCATCCGTCCCTCCGGCGTGAAGAGTCCGCGAGCGGTTCATTTCAGATGTCCCAAAACACAAATGACCTCGGTTATCCAGAAAAAACTCTCTGTTTCTCTTCACGGCGCTAGCTTGCTCTTTGCTCCGTTCGGGAGGTACCGAGTACGCTATCGGCCGACTAGCCGCCCCACCGAAGTCATCCCGTGGGCAGCCGTCGAGCGGGTATGCACCAATAAACGTGGCACTCGGGCGCCGAGACCTTCCAAATCCGACAAGGGCTGGGTTGTACACCCGACACAAGGCGTGAAGCGCCGGCGCTAGAGTTGGGCCTCCCGTCTCAATATCGTGTAGTCGACATCCCCTTGGGCTCATCCGCGGGGTGGGTCCCACGGGCGTGAATGTATCGCCCGAGCGTCGGGCGAGCCAAGTCCGGGCCGTGGGCAAAGCGGGGTGGCTTGCGCCGAATCTGCATTTGGAGATTTTGGATTGCGTCGACATTAGCTACGGAACTTGTTATGCAGAGATACACCATGGGTAGCAACGCATCTGCCTCTGTTTGAGTCCAGTGCAAAGGCAGGCAATTTCCCGTGGATAAGAAAAGGGGCGTTTCGTCTCTAAAATCAATTGGACCCTTCGAATCCTCAGGCGGTCGATCTCATCTTCATCCCTTGGCTACATAATGAGTCAGACCACGGTGAAGATTCCAACGCTGTAGTTGAGGGTTGGGTCTTCCGCCAATGGCCCGGTGAGCAACTTTCGGGGAAGCCAGTCCGGTAACGGAAAGGTGCTTAGGGGGTGGGGGTTGAATTCGTGCCGCGTGGCGAATGAGACTTGACGGAGCAAGGGCTTGGCGCCCGACGTCACTTGTGGTTTGCCCTCCAGTGGCTTCACGCTAGTACCCGAAAATTATTCACTAATTTCTGCCTTTCCTCACTGCAACGGCTAGAACGGGTATGTCGGAACGAGCGGGTGCTCAAAAATTGTTCGACACGAAACCGGCCAGTCTTGATCAATGAGAGGATGTTGCACCGACAATCCTTCAATAATCCACGCAAGGACAGTGCAGGATACGTGTTATTCCCAAGCCTCTTGCGATTAAACTCTACCTGGCGACAACGAAAGTATTCGGAGGCGTGTCGAAGGCGAACAAAGACCAGATCGGTGCGGCCCCGGAGCTGGGTCCACGACAGATCAGATCCGGCCTCGCTACCGGATGCCCCACAGGCCGACAATCCGCCGAGCCCCGTCCCGCGGAACAGAATTCGGGTTCTCCACTTTTTCCAAGCACCCGGAATCCATCTGATCCTGGATAGCCGATCATGCCGTATCGTAAGGTCGTGAATACCGCAGTCGTTGGCAATGGGGATCCCTCGGAATAAAGTCCCATGCCAAGCCACCTAGCTCATAATGCAATCCATCAGGGAAGCTTCTTCCGAATTCGCCGGCCCCAGGTATCGGCCCCAAAAAACCGATATTGTGGGCTGGCTCACCGAGCTCCTCTGGCTCATCCACGTGCTCACCATTTCATTAGAATGATACAGGAGTGTCTTGGACGCTGCTACGGGCCACCTTGATTCGTATTGTCCTACCCTTAAGCCGTTGTAGATGTAATTCTATATTCCCGCTGCCTGTATCAATTACATCGCCACGGTCGACCTCTGTGCGCCGCTCTCCCTGCCAAACGCCGACCTCGCTCCGACGACCCACATGCCCAGATACAGTTGATAGATAATCCCAATCCCAAATTATGGGATATGGTGGGTTTTATAGTGGTGCAGCGACAAACTCGGGACCTGCATGGCGGCTCGACGATTTGTTGAACTGGCATTGACGGCCGAGCGCGAGTCCCCCCAGGAACACCGTCAGATGTCTGCCTAATGCGGACAGCAACTGTGTCCCTGGAATGGGTACGTCATCATATGATGCATTCAGGCTGCAAGGAGGCCCTCGAGGACGAAGTCTATATTCTAAGCTTCACCCGTCAACGTCGATCAAGGCAACAATCGAAGCTCCCAACGTGGCTTCGGTGGCGTTTCCACTTACAAGCCCCCTCCACTTACAAGCCCCCTCCACATGATTCCAGGGGATCCATTTTCAGTGGCCTCGCGCTTGATAGTGGGAGAGACCTTGGTTTCCCAGGCAACGAACCACGCCCTTACCAACCCGACGACCGCATCCACGCTGCGCCGCTAGATATTTCCATCTCTCAACCCACCACTCAACTCTGCGGCTTTCCTAACGGAATATTGCACCTATTCCCGCCGCTATCGGGGTATTTTCATGGTCAGGTCTCACAAGACCATTGATTCTGCTCAAGTGATTTCACCCTAGACGAGGCTTTCTACACGGACTGTATCCGCATACCTGTGGGAATAGTCCTGGACGCTGGCAACATGTGTTATGCAGGGGGTCTCTTGACGGCCTTCAACCGCCGCTGTTCTGATGCATTTTTCCCGACTCTGGTGCTCTCATCGATCTGTGCGATCCGTAAAATTCCATCGCTGTTGTGACGGGCAGCAGCGATTTTTCATCAGGGCTCTGCAGGGCAAAAGTGACACCCACCCCAGCTTTATGGTTGTCACCTAATTCGTTGGGAGCTTGCATGATTCCATTCTGGAGGCCACATATGGTCTTCAGCTGTTGAAGTTGTCATTCTCTGGCTTGATCCGCGTCCTTGGCGAGGACAGAGACGAGCTTCGGGACCACCTTACCACTTACGGCCGGATGGTCGCCGTGAGACGTCCCAAACCTTCACTTTACGTTTTTTTGAGATCGAAGCCGACAATCAAGCCGACGACCACGGCACGTTTTACGTCACCGGATTCGACGTGTCTAATGACGAGGGCACGGCTGCAGGGTTGCTAGGACAGGTCAACAAAGGGGGCAGCTTACAAAATCCTTGTAATGTTTCATACGGCCACGTAACAGGTTGGTGTAGAGCAATGCCTGGGTGAGCATAGATTCTTCTTAGGTTCAGTGGCCCCCGTCTACACTCGCGATGGATTGAAGAGCGATGGGAACTATGCTCTACCAGAAGACGTACAAGAATGTGTCCTAGAGCAACGAGTTATGATGATTGGATAGCTGCAATATGGGCGTATGTATGACGGGACGCCGACTTCATTTTCTACCTGCCAAGCTTTCGAACGACAATGTAGTTTGGAACTTTCGGAAACGTGTGCCTGGGATCATGGAGCCCGAGGTCGCGGCGTAACGAGCGACCGGAGAGGATCTTTGCGGGGTATGTTCGCTGGAGGGTGAAATCATCTGGACGGTGGTTATGGAAGGCTCATGATGGTTTGACGAACTGGTTAGTCTTGTGCAGACGGGGATTTGCTGTCGAGGGGAGTTCGTGCAAGGGAATTTTCACAACATGATTTCGAATTTGAGTAACTGATTATATCGAAACATTGCCTCGTCCGCTCACGCTGAAGTGTCCTAAAAGGTTTTATCACCTCTGAAGGTAGAAGTGTTCATGAGGGATGGCCGTCGAGGCTGCCCAGGTACGACTCGGTAAATAGACGAGCTAAACAAAGCACTTGGATGAGAGCTAAGCTGTTTGGTGCGGGACTCATACGGCCAGGCTCCAGGTCCCTCCGCCTAGGAGGGTTTCCTAGATATCTTCAAGGATGACAAGAAATGATGATGACCACAAGTCCAGTTCTGAACGTCGAAGTGTAGTTTGTTTACCATTTGCAATCGAAACATCCTCCTGCTTCACAGGGTTTGGCTTATCACTTCTATGGGCACAAAGTCTGGAATAGGTTTAAAGGGTTTCTTGCTAGTGCCTTACTGCTTGCCTACAGAAAATTCCGTGGCCAGTCGGTGCCAGTGAAACAAAAACGATGCCCGTGACGCCATTCTCTCTTCGTCTAACTCCCCGCCCGCCTTGTCCTCCCCGTCCTTTAAATCCCAGGGCCGCGGCAGTAACGAGTTCAAGTCAAAATCATCCATCTCGAACCTCAATCCCCGGATGTCGGTGGGGTGTCGAGATGGGAAAAGGGGTGACGGTCGTGCATGTCGCTTAGCACTTGTCCCAGCCGACCCGAACGGCCATGCCATTGGGGTCCCAGACCTTGCCACGGACCAGGAAGACGGTCCAAGGATCCTGTGGGACCGAAATGCGGTCGCACCACTCGCCGGCAGCAATGCCGGCAGCGTAGTCAGCGACATAGTCCCAAGGCTTCTCGTACGACTCGGGAGAGTCGTCGTTCGGGTCCCAGCAGACGAAGATGGCGGACTTCCAGCTGCAACTGACGCGGGCGCAGCCCTTGGACTTGAGATTGCACTTCTCGTTCTTGATGCTGCGGAGGTGGGCGATGCCGTCCGAGATATAGTACCCGCTGGCGAAGTCGCCGGTGTTGCAGTCTTTTCGGGCGACATCGCGGTCGCGCCAGTCGCCCTTGCCACGGGCCTCGATTTCGGAGGTGACGTTGAAGTTATAACCAGGGTTGATGGCGTGGACTTGCTCGATGACGGACTCGATGGTGCCGTTGAACGCCATGGTTTCACCATTAGGGCCAAAGTCACCGGTGAAAGTGGCTGGGTAGATGTTGTAGCCCTCGGCGATGAGCTCAGCCTCCATGCCGGAGCTGCGGTTGGCGTCGACAGGGGTAGCAGCCGCGGTGGCCTATTGTCATGAGAGTTGTTAGGGACAGTAAAGAGCATTGGTGTCAACAAAGGATTGGAAGTTAACTGGAAAGGAAGAGTGATTCGGAGGGGCACGGGTGAGAAGAGGCCACAAGGGCAATAGGGTAAGGAGGATTCTGACAGTGGAAGGTGAACAGAAAAGTCCCAACTCTTGGAAAGAATCTAAGAACAAAAGAATAGAGCTGATAGCAGTGCACTCTATGGAGAGTGAAGGGGGAAAGGGATAGGGAAAAGGAAGAAGAGTTTGGGGAATGGACATGCTGAGCTTACCTGGCCACCAAGGGTAAGAGCACCCAAGGCAGACATGATCATGGAGACATGCATTGTGGAAAGTGTTTAATAGGTTGCAATGGATGATAGATTTATGTGAACTGGGAAAGTGTGTGTCAAACTGAGACGTTCGGAGCCTTGAATGTTGGGTGCGGGTGAGAGTTATTAAATGGACGGAGAGTTCTAAGTGCTGTTGTTTTTATATGAGAAAATTGGAACGAGTGATCATGTGTACCAAGTCTCCAGTGCTCCAGAATCATCTGGAGGAAAGGTATGATGCAGTGAATGTGTGCTCGTGGATCACTACAAGCTCCCATGATCAGGCTCATGGTTTGCTCCAGATGTGCAGGCTACAAAACAAAAGAAAAACAAGGCACTTCACCCAACATGATTCACTAGCTAACTCACCAGAAAAGTATCACATTGGAGCATGGGCAGGAGGGATCTGTGATGCCAACCCCTAAGAAATACCCAAACGAAACATCTTTGCAAGTTGAAGAATGTTAATGGAAGACGTGGGTGTGGACTCTCGATGCTCATGTGTAGAAGGCATGTTAGATAAAGATAATTAGCAGTGGATTCAGTGACCATTAATTAAGACTACTCAACGGGTGGTCAGGAAAGTGAGATCTGGGCGTGTGGGGGTGTATCCGGCTTGCAACTGATATGAGCGTTGTTAGCGGAAGCGAGGGGAGAAGATCCCGCCAGGCGTCAAAGTCGTCCAGAAGCCACAATCAAGCGAAACCATCCGAACAGGCAAGCTTGAACAGAAAACACTGGATGTATTGAACAACTACAAATAGGTATCATCGAATAGAAAAAGACCGCGCTTATCATGCCATGCCAGTCATGCAGCTCTTTCTTTTCCCGTAGCGTCGTCAGGGGAAAACCAAGGTCATACACACATGAACGATTTAACACATAATCCACCACATTACCCAAGCCTCATTTTCTTTTTTGTTTCAATCCAGATGAAGATTCAACCATTCCAACATCTTTTTTTCCGGTCGTGGTCGGTCTGTTTTGGGGGGTGGGGGTATTAAGCAGCTTCATTAAGCCTCGGCGGTCTCTCCCTCCTTTTTCTCCTCCAGCTCCTTGATCTTCTTCTCCGCCGCCTCGGCCTTCTCTACCGCGGCGGTCTTGTCACTCTCGGCCGTCGCGAGCTTCGCTTCGACCTCGCTCAGCTTCGTCTTGAGCTCGGACTCGGCGGCCTTGGACTTCTCGGCCTCAGCGGTGAGCTCGGTGGTCTTGGCTTCGAGAGCCTTCTTTTCATCCTCGAGAGCTTTCGTCTGGGTCTCGGCAGCCTCCTTGTCGGACTTGGCAGTGGCGAGGTTAGTGTTGGCCTCGTCAAGCTTCGCTTGGATGTCAGACTCGGCTTTCTTGGCCTTCTCGACATCCGCATTGGCCGCGTCAAGCTTGGCTTGGACGTCGGACTCAGCCTTCTTGGCCTTCTCGACGTCGGCTGTCGCCTGGTCGAGCTTGCTCTGGAGCTCGGCCTCTGCCGCCTTCGACTTCTCAGCTGCAGCAGTCGTCTCGTCAAGCTTAGCCTTGGTCTCGGCCTCTGCCGTCTTCGATTTCTCAGCGGTAGCAGTGGCTTCGTCAAGCTTGACCTTCATGTCGGACTCTGCCTTCTTCGCCTTCTCAGCCTCGGTGGTGTGCTCCTCAACCTTGGTCTCAAGCGCCTTCTTCTCGTTCTGGGCGGCCGTCAGGCTGGCGGTCGCATCGTCTAGCTTCGTCTGCAGGTCGGACTGGGCCTTTGTTGCCTTTTCGGCCTCGGCGGTGAGCTCCTGAACCTTGGTATCAAGCGCCTTCTTCTCGTCCTGGGTGGTCGTAAGGCTCGCGGTCGTCTCATCGAGCTTCGACTTGAGCTCGGCCTCGGACTTCCTCGCCTTCTCGGCCTCGGCGGAGAGCTCGGTGGACTTTGTCTCTAGCTCCTGCTTGTCCTGGGGATCATGTTAGTATCTTAACCGTCGAGTTACGCCTCATAACTGGAAAAACGTACCTTCCGCAGGGCCTCGGCCTCCTCGGCAGCCCTTGTCGCCTTGCCTTCCGCAGCCTCAAGCTGCTCCGTCAACGTGGAGACCTTCGTCGCATCCTCCTCACTCGACTTCTTCAGGGACGTAATCTCCTCCTCCAGACCCTTCAGCTTGCCCTCGAGCTCGGTGGTGTTCTGCTTCGACTTCTCCTGCTCAGCAGCAAGCTCCTCGCCCAGCTGCTTCTTGGTGGCCTCGACCTCGGAAGCGACCTTCTCAGCATTCGATTTCTCGGCGGCGGTAATCTCGTCACGGAGCTTCTGGAGCTCCTCAGCATGCTTAGCCTCAAGCGCCTTCTTCTCCTCCTCCGCAGACGCGAGGTCCTTCTTCGCAACCTCGAGGTCGGCGGAATCCTTCTTGAGCGCCTCGCCCGTCTTCTCCAGCTCAGCGTGCTTAGTGCGCAGCTCCTCAAGTTCTTTCTTCAGCTGCGACGACTCGCCCTCAGAGTCGGACTGCGACTTCTCGTGTGCCTGCTGCAATGCGTTGTACTTCTCCTCCAACTCTGTGGCGGCCTTCTTCGCAGAGGCGATCTCGGCCTCCGCATCAGCCTTGCTCTTATCGTGCGTTGCCTGCAGAGCGGCAAGCTTATCTTGGGCCTCGGAGACCTCCTTCTTCACGGTGCTTAGTTCGACATCGGAGTCGGCCTTCAGCTTGTCGTGGGTTTCTTGGAGGGCAGTGAGCTTCTCGGTGGCGTCAGAGAGGTCCTTCTTCGCCGTGGCAAGTTCCTCGGCCGAGCTAGCCTTGTCCTTATCCGCCGCTGCTTGGAGCGTGTTCAGCTTCTGCTGTGTCTCGGAAAGCTCATTCTTCGCGGCCTCCAGGGCTCCCTCAGAGTCGGTTTTCAGGGTATCATGGGTTTTCTGAAGGGTGCTGAGTTTCTCGCTGGCCTCCGCGAGATCCCTCTTGGCGGCCGACAGTTCGGCTTCGGAGTCCACCTTGGCCTTATCGAAGCTTTGTTGCAGGGCCGTGTACTTCTCATTGGCGGCCGAGAGCTCGGTCTCGGAGTCGGACTTGAGCTTCTGTTGCTCGCCCTCGAGACTGGAGATCTTGCTTTCTAGAGCTGCAAAGGCCTCGTTCCTCTCGGCGAGGTTCTTCCCCGAAGACGCGGCGTCGGTCTCCAGCTTCGCAACGGTCTCCTTCAAGCTACTGTGTTGCTGTTCCGCATCACCCAGTCGTGTCTGGAGTGACTCGATCTCCGCTCGTAGCGAGGTCTCGATGGAGGCACGCTCCTCCTTGAGCTCCTCGAGCTGCTTCTTCAGGGTGTTAAGCTCATCCTCCAGTGTGGTCTTCTCTCCTTGGACCTTCTCGAGCTGGCTCTCGAGGCTCGCGAGCTGCTTGTTAGATGCTTCGAGCTCATATGCGTGGGCGACGGCTCTCTCCTCAGTGGTGCGCAGCTTCTGGGCGGCACTCTCCTTGGCCTCGGCGAGCTCGGACTGCAGTTGCTTGGTGCGAGAGTCAGAGTCTGTCCGGGAGGAGCTGAGCTGGGCATCAAGGTCGGCGATCTTCTGGCGGAGATCGTCGGCGTCGCTTGACAGCGTGGTGTACTCCTTCTCTTTCTTGGCAAGATCTGCCTCGAGAATAGAGATGGTCTCTTCGCGGTCGGCGAGTTTCTTCTGGAGCTCCTGCTGTGACTCGGTGGGCGCGATGCTGCTGCCGCTCGGCCTGAGGACGGACACAACGTTGCCCATGGTTGGAGGAGCAGGCAAGCGATGGGGATATGTAGGGACTAGGAATGAGATGCAGGAAGTGATGCAGGAAGAGATCCGGGGAGCTTCTTCTCTGCGTCTGGAGGAGGAACGAGGGAGAAAAAACTGAGGGGAATGCACACTTGCATGCAACAGCGGAGCGGGTTATCAATTTTGCAGACGCCGGAGCAGGGTCCGGCCACTGTTCACCCGGTGATAAAATGAGCGGTGGGACTCTTGGCGGGCAATTGGCGGTGGGCGGCCAGGGGACCCTGATCGCCAGGCCCACCTGAAAAAAAATTCCAGGGCTGGCGACTGGCTCACCGCGCGCCATGTGGGTTGTTCATCACGCACAATGACTCGCTTCCCTGCTGCCTGCCTGCACCTGCCCGCCTTGGTGCTGTGGAAGGGATACACGTGATGGCCGCAAGTTTAGCGTCAAAGGGGAAGGAGCGTCCCGGAGTGTCCAAAGTTCTTTGGCAGAGGACCCGGAGTCGATGGGTCGATATCATTTAGCATGGGCGAGCTTCTACTGCGGTATCTGAATGTTGCAGTTAGGCTCGGCTCCGTCCCGCTGACAACCCAACCTCCCCACTAGGTTTCCTTGCACAAATGCTGTAGCTCATGCCTATCTCGGTCTAGCACCGATTGAAGATACCCAACCGCCGGACGTCTCGGGGGTTGGGAACAACTACAAGGTCGTACCAAGCCGACTTTGGACTTCATGCCTCGCACGTTGACCGCGCCTTTCTTGTACGTATTATATCCCCGCAGCTGCACAACATTTTTCAGGTAAGGCAAACCTCGTGGGCCGTCCAGGGCCGGGAAGTAAGGAGTACAGCTATTTCAGCTATATGCCAGGGAGCCTACAAGCAAAAGCTGGAGATATCGAACCCTCGCACGTCGAGGGAGAGCGACAGTTCGCCCTCCCTGCCCTCGAACTTGAGCTCGCCCACGCCGGCACCAACGGAAAAGTGTTCGTGTCGGGGCAGAGCTTGCCGACCTGGCCGTGGTTTATATCGACCGTGTCTGAGGGACATTTGTTGAGTCCTTGAACTAGGCATCTCCTGTGAAGGGATTGGGGCTCGGGTACCTACTCTAGGCAGTGAGGATGTAATCCACCTTTCTGCAAGGTCAGGCCTTCAGTCCCACGCTGGATGTCGATGATGCAAGACGGGCTCCAGGAAATCGAAGCCGGCGAGTGCGTTCCCCAGAGTGGCGTTTTCGGTGATGGTCAAGGTGTTTGACATCAGGGTTCTGGAACTCCACCTCGAGGGGACATTGTCCTGTTCATGACTTCTTATCCATGTTTGATGGTTCCATATGAAGGTGGTCCACTTGCCCTAGGAGTGAAGATGGTAGATCTGCCTTGATGTCACCGCCTCCCAGCTCGATGACCATGTTGAACTGGGCTTCTCGTTCGACCCCATTCTCCTCGCCCTCCTCGCCCTCAGTTGCACTCTCCTCTCCACCCAACGCACTACCAGCCGCCTCGCCCGCAGTCCCATTTTCTTCAACAGCCCCATCAGCGTCTGTGCCTGCACCACGGCTTCCCTGGCCTGCCACAACGTTCGCGGCACTTCGGTTGTACCTGCCATATAGAAGCGCAACGGCCGAGACGGCGAGGAAACCAGACACCAGGAAAGGGATATGGGAGGTCTTCATGATGGCTAGATAATGATGGGCCGAGTCTCAAAGTGACATGCCAATGAAAGAATAGAAAGTGCGTCGCACAAATGGGCAGGTCAGCTGCAAGAAGCGAATGGGGGGAGGAGGCAAAAACTCGGAAGGAACTTGGCATGTTGACTTAACGGGTAATGTATCGTGAAGCGTAAACAAGGCATGAAGTCATGCGATACTTACACAGGTAATCTTCGCACTTCCCACACTCTCAACGCCCCATCCCATCCAGCAGCGCCGGCCGCTTGGCTTCAGAGCCACGAGCCTATCCCTGATGCAGCCTTGCATACATACAAGTCGGGTGTCGGGGGTCGGGAACAAGGACAGAGAGGTCTATAAAGTTGGCGAAGAACAACGTGAGGAGGGTTGGTCTCTTTTGGCTGCCCTTTCCGGAAGGGTGAAGCGTCGTCTCACGTGGGTGCGCTGGCTCGACACTCACGACTTGGACTTGGCTGAAATCTCTGGGCCAAGAAACTTGCCCTTTCATCGTAAGAGCAGCTGTTATCGAGGGAAAAAAAAGAGGTGCCAGGATGTTGGCATGAAACTGTGCACGCTAATTTTAGCCTAGACAGCTCTCGTTGTCCGAGTATCCGATCTCGTGTAAGTCCGTTGAACCACGCTGACCGCGGTGTTAAAACTAGAAAAGCCACGAGTCTTGAGGCGATGGACCACTCAATTTTGAATCCTCGTTGCACCAGGCGTACATGCGTGAAAGCGCAAATAAATCCCTCTGTAGTCATTGTGCCCACTCCCGCGGACCCGGGAGAAGCTCAAGCCATACCGGGGCGGCCATTGATGATTTCCTGAGACCAGCACATCGGCCGATCGAGACTCACGGCACCTAGTCTCTGACGGATGACATGACTGGGCTGCAGAATCTCCCAACCGTCGACGACGTTTCGGATTGTCTCTTTGGAAGACTTTATTCTTATTTTGCGAGCCCGGGGTAGGGGGCCCAGTTCCGGACGGACGAACGATACGGCATCTCTGGGGCCGAATGCGGGACCAGGGACGCCATTCTTGGCTCCGATCGCACAGACTCTCTCCCTCTCACGGGACGACAGATGGTTGGCAAGTTACCCTTGGGCAAGATGCTATTAATATAGGTATTCCTGAAGCTTCTTCAGCGCGGTCGGAGGTCGGCATCACGGGCGGGGACTATGATCGAGCGAGAGGCGAGAATGCAGGTTTCATGGCACCTAGGACGTGGCAGGGAAATTGAAGTGACAGCTAAAGAAACCTCTCATGGGCTTTTGGCGGCGGCAACAGATATCTCCGGGAAATTCGTCTCCGGCCTCGTGTCTCATACCTTTGACCCCGCCCTCGGGCCCCGCGCCCCCCGAATATGTACCATCAGCTTTTAACCCTGTGACAGAGCTGGGAGCACTTGCAGTCCTCCAGTTTTCCCAGTTTCCCAGCGCTCCTTTTTCGATTACTCTGGCATCTAATTTGCGTAGGGTACACGGACGTTAATTGTCCGGACTGTAGTGACGTCGAATTGCCAAGCGCTGGTAGATATGTCTGGGGATCCCCCTTTAACCAGCGGTAAAATGGAACCTTCCAAGGCTGTTGCTACCTGTCCTTATTGCCAGATCGCGAACGTATGGCGTGTGTTTGGGGAAGCTGCCATTCACTTCCGATAAAATGAAGTCCAACCTGACGCCATGGATCCTAGACCTCATGGAAGGCTCTGGGGGAGCCTAGGAGACCTGGGCCTGCTCGCGTTCTTATTTTACATCCGCACCGTAGCCTCCCATTCAAACGGAACAAGCACTCTCCTCGCAGGCCTCTGCCGTAAGTCATGGGAAGGACCGCTCCTCCCCACTGATGACGCCCAAACCTGTCCCATCCCGGTCGACGATGCGACAGCCGCCGACACTGGATCATGGAGTCCGTGGTCCGTCCACCCGACCTGCGCATACCCCCTTGACGAATCGTCCTCCAAGTACTGCCTTTTCACGTATACTTCCTTTCACGGCGCAACCGACATCTCAATCATCACCACCCCCGAGATCGCGTCCGAGGCGACAGCTCTGCTGGAAGACCCCGACCCGCAGTGGTACAAGTGGAACGAGCCCGTCGCACCGGTAGACGGCGGTGATGAGCCGTACGAGCTGAAGGAGATACCGGGAAAGGGCATTGGTGTTGTGGCGACTCGCAGGATCCGGCGAGGGGAGGTTGTCCTCGCGGACACGGCAGCCGTCATATCCATGCTGGGCCCTCCGCGAGGGATATTGCCCGCCCACAAGAAGGTTCTAGCTCAAAAGGCATACGACCAGCTGGGCGAGGAGGGGCGGGAGCTCATTTCGGCGCTTAGCGGAGGGGAGAGGGGTGGTGTTGAGGGCATCTTCAACGCGAACATGTTTACGATTTCGTTGGCCGGGTGGGAGAAGCATAGAGGCCTCTTCCCGAAGGTTTCGGTTCGTGTTTCGATCCTTCTCGACGAGGGCTAACTTCCTTGACTAACGATGATGCGGTAGCGGATTAACCACGACTGCAGACCGAGGTAAGAAGGCCCCGGGCCATGCTCATTCGTCAGAGAGGAGGGCAACTAATAGACACATTCCAGCTGCTACCCACGTTTCTCGCGACGCCGGCTGGAGATGGAGGCTGTGGCATACCGCGACATTGAGCCCGGTGAAGAGCTCAGCATATCTTGTAAGCCGTCTTCCGAATCATTTAGTACCATGGCAGGCTCTAATTTCTTGGGACAGATGCGCCCCTCGGCGCCTCCACAGCGAGCCGCCAGACCTTCCTCCACCGCCAGTGGGGCTTCAACTGCACCTGCCACCTCTGCACACACCCCGAAGAGAGCGAGCCCTCGGACCGCAACAAGCGGCGCATCCAGGAGATCCTGGCTCTGATGGAGAACCCCGCGAACCACAATCGCGAGGCGCTTCAGGCCTTTGCGAGCGAGATGCGCGGACTTATTGAGGAGGAGGGAATGCTGATGCAAATCGGGGACTTCTACAGCACGCTTTCACGGACGTTTTACGAGGTCGGGCTCTTTGAGGATGCGGTAAGCTACGGGGTCCTCGCAGTGGACATGCTGAGGGAGTATATCGGGGAGGACAGCGAGCAGGTTGCGAGGGCGAGAGCTTTTCTCAGTGATGTGACGGAGATTGTTAAGGCGCAAGAGGTCTGAATCCAGTAATCAAGGCTGTGTGGGCTCGGGTGCGCGCTCGCTGCGTCCAAGATATAAACAATTGGAGTCCAAATGAGCCCCGCGTAAGGGACTCTTGCCATTGGCCCCCTGTTCATCCGTGTATTAAGATCATCCCAGCCCCTGCCCAGCGAACGAAACTTGGGCCCAAAGCAAGCTGGAAAACGCCCTGTGCTCGATCGACAGTGATCTTCCACGGTCTTTCGCTGTGATGAGATGACACTCTGATTATCCCGAGCAATGATCGTGGTTCATGCGTCAAGGAAGCTCCTGGTGATCATCCGGGCCTTTGGGAGAAAAAGGGGGGCCGCTGCATAATGACGATTTAAGTGTAAGGAGAGCAACGAGTGAGCACGAGCGCTAGGTTTCAATTGATCCAAAATAGTTACAGAAGAAGAATCCGATAGGCATCGCCATCCAGATTGCCCTCCCTCCACGGCCGAGGGAATCATCGTGACGGCCGCATTACAAGCGAGAGTATTGTCTTGTTGAAACCAGCCAAACTCGTGCACGGCCCCTCGAAGCAGGCACCCCTCACCTCGCCCCCAGAAATTCCTGAATCACACCCCAAATCCCCCATTGTATATAAAGACGAACTTTTCTGGCTGTTCGAGGAAAGTGAGCGGATGAAAAGTTGCAAGGAATGTGTCGTCGTGTCTCGTCGACCGTAAACACCGGATATCGTAAGAAAAGAAAACAGAAACATATCTCGCCCGGCTGCCAGACAGCAGGGCAGAACAAAGAAGGTTCTGCCGGAAAGGGTCCCACGAAATGCAGTGCAACGGAACGTGTAATGCAATCGCTAAGTCGTCCAAAATCCCAATTCGTCCAGTATTCCGCCTCGCGCGACACCTGACTACGCCCCGGGCTTGTTGAAGTTCATGGACATCCTGCTCAACCTCTTTTTGGGCGGGGGCATAGCCGCAGTTGGCGCCGCGCAATGCAGGGCGTTCATGCCGGGGACGGACGCGTAACTCTCGGTCGAGGAGCCGGTCGAGTTGGGGGTCTGGTAGACGTACTCGCCGTCGATGTAGATGGCGTTGGAGCGGAAGGTCGAGCGGCGGTTGCGGCGGCGGGTGTAGCGCTGCTCCAGGCGGAAGAGCTCAATCTTCGCTTGGATGCGTTCCATGATGGAGGGGGCCATCGCGTCGGTGTTTGTGGGTAGGAAGGTGAGGGGAGAGGGTCGATCGGGTGTTCTGTTGATTCGTGGTCGAGGACTTCGGTCGAGCGCGCGGGGACGGATGCCGCCTGAACGATGTTGATGTCCACGGAGCTCACAAGACGACCGACGAGTGAGTGGGTCGAGTACGCCAGAAGTGAGGGAATGTTTATCTCTTCGCGGCTGGCCTACGGATCTCTTAACGCCTGGGGAGGAGTTCAATTGGGAGTCTCGTCGGTCGAGAGGACGTAGGCCGATCGGAAAGGAGTTCGTGTCGCGTGAATGGTGCTCAATTGGAGGGGTATCGCGGGTCGTAAGGAGCGAACACAAGCAGAGTTTGGTACGGGGCCAAGCGAAGGGACGGACGAGACGGTCCAGCGAGTCGAACGCCTTTTTGGGGAGAAGTTTTGAGAGGACGGGTCTGGAGGGATGAAAGGGGGAGAAAAGACCGGGGGCTGGTATCCGAGCCAAGATGGGGATTCTCGAGTCGCCCTGGGGACCACATGGCCCCCCGGTCTCTCAAGTCCTGCATTACGCGGTGGAGGTATTTTCCCGCATGATTCAGAGCATAACTCGCAGCAACCGGGTGCATTGAGTACATCGCTTGAAGACGGGGTACTTCACTAACCCGGATACAGCTCCTTCTGTTCCTAGAACTCGTTTGGAGTCCGGCCCCACCGTTATGGTGGCTCCCCCCTGCAGGAAGGCCACTGCTGCTGCCACTCAAGGTTGCAGTCCCGACCCCATAAGTACTGAAGCTGCCTCTGCGTCGAATCAGCAAGGACGAGGCCCCGCCAGTTCTGGGACTGGCCAAGTGCCCACGGCGCCGCTGCTTTGGGGAAAGCCTGCTGCAAATGTTGTCCAACATGGCGCTGCTCATGGGCAAATTCGCTCGTTCCGGCGGTTTTCCCGAGGGAATAATGCGACCCTCCCTTTTCCCCTTCCGGTTGCTTCCCTCCCCCCTCTTCTTCAAGAACACGATCCTGCGTTCTTTGTTCACTCCATACAAGGAAGCACCTCTCTAACAATGCATGAGGAGCATATGGTCCCAGATCTGAGCCGCTCATCTTATCCGCGCTGATCGCATCCGATCTCGATTTATTATCCAATTTGGTGGCGTGAGCCTCGACGCATAAAGCCAACCCCTTGGTAAACCGCACACATGTCTCACTTCCGCCGTCGGGGCGCATAACGTGGATCATTGTTCATGCACCTGTCATTGACGCCATTGAGCAGGGTTGGGCGACCCCAGGTTCTTCGCCCCCGAAGACCGTCCCTGCTCAGCGTTTTTTTTCTGCTCCGTGCATTCCGAGACCGTAAACCGGCCGTTGAATGGTTACTCGCTCCAGTCGGACCGCTTCGCGTTGGGGGAGACTGGAACCTCCCCACACTCCCGGCGCCGCCTCGGAATATCACGGTCCACAGCAGCCGACTACTACATCCATATATTCCCCAGTCTCCACCCCGTTGTGTGTAGTTGGCGACTTTGCCGGATAGGGCTCATTCACACTTAGTCAGCTAGCTCTCTGCCCGATGCACCACAAGCTCCCAGTGGTGCGAGCCGTTACGAGGGGTACCCTTGCAGGAAGCGCTCCAGCAGCTCCGCACTGTTTATTTCACTCGAGCTCCTTGCTTGCGTGCCCTCGACCAACGAGCAAGCCCTCCTAACATATTGCATACTCGATAGCGTTGTCACCTTCCTACCAAGTGCCAGCCTCCTCCCTACTCCACGACCCTGCAACCCAGCGTTGGGCCAAGTCGAGAGACCTGAAATCGTCCGGGCCCGGCCTTGGACGTCCCAATGAGACGTGCCGTTTCGACATCGCTGGCTGGCGAAAGGCCCGAGCCTCGGGCGGTGGACATGCTAAAGTCGTTGCTTCAGGAAGAGTTTTCTATCTTCTGTACCGCGTACGAAGATCTCTTGTTGTTTTAGCTATATGACGAGCAAATTGATTTACGCGGATTCTTTATTTCTAGAATGTGGATGCATTAGTCTTCGTAGCCTTTGGCTTTGGAGGCGCCTCCCACAGCCCAAGCGACAGGGAGATGGCTCCCTCAGGAAGGCCTTCCCAGCTTATTCGGTATTTGGCGGGAGTTTCAATCGGTGGGATACTCCCTCGGCGAGGCCCTTCTACAGAGCATGGGGAGGCACTTGGCCAAATGCAAGATACGGGCCTTGGCTCTTGGCGACAGTGACGCGTTGCGGGGAAAGGCCTGGTCCACTAAGAGCCAGCTTCAACTCCTCCATGGTGAAGTATATCTTTTTAAACCTTGAGACTGCTGCATCTTCGTCCTGTCACCACATCACTTCGCCCCCGTCAGGAACAGCTGCTACTAGTATGTCATGTCTCATCTCCCTACTGCCTGCCCTATAATGCGCCCCCCAGCCCCACCAAATCTGGGTGTTCTGCAGCGCTGTCAAAAGAAGTCGTGCCCACAATTGGGGTCCTGATTGGCCGTCTCGCCACCACAGCGGACTGAATCCTTTGCCAGCCCAGTCAGCAAGCAGGATGGGGCAAGTCGAAGCCCAGCGCCCTCGTGGCGTTATCGTGGTGTCGTTTATTTTCCACGTCCTCTTGCACCGCCAAGAAAGCTCGATCGTGCTCACCATCGGCGGGCCTGGCGATTCGATCCACTCGTAGCATCCCGGCCCACGCCGCCTAACGACGTCAATATGAAGGGCCTCCGAAGCCTGGTCGTGACTGTCCTCGCCTTCGCCATTGTCGCCGCCACTGCGATATTCTGGCTGGGCCCCGACGGCTCCTACCGCCCGCTGCCCTTCACGAAGCCCTCCATCGTCAAGGGGTTCCCCCCGGCCGTCTCGAACGACAAGTCCCAAGAGCCGTCAGACGCTCTAGAAGACGCGACCCTGAAGCACAAGCCACTGCAGCCCCCGGATGCCGAGAATGACGCGCCGGGAACATCGGACGACGCTCCATCAAAAGACGAACCGCATGATTCCCAGAACACACAGAACGACGCAGCGCCTTCCTTCGCCGACTTTTCCGAATCCGACCGCCCCATGATGCCGACCGATGACCCGCTCTGCGCTCAAATGCCAGGCCGTAATAGCAGCATCGCCCTCATCGTCAAGACCGGCGCCACGGAATCCTTCGGCAAAATCCCGACCCAGCTACAGACCATCCTCCGCTGTGTGCCCGACCTCCTCATCTTCTCTGACATGGAGCAGACAATTGCTGGCGTCCATGTCCGCGACTCCCTCGAGACGGTGCTCGACAATGTAAAACAGAGCCCCGAGTTTGGGCTCTACCGCGCCCAGCAGGACTGCCTCGTCAGCCAGGGCGACTGCATGCGCCACAGCGACAAGGCCAAGGATGGCTGGGCCATGGACAAGTACAAGAACATCCACATTGCCGAGAAGGCATACGCCCTGTTGCCCGAGCGCGACTGGTACGTCGTCATCGACGCGGATACCTACCTGTTCTGGACCACTCTCGTCGCCTTCCTCGACAGGCTCGACCCCGAGAAGAAAATGCTTCTCGGGAGCATCGCGCATTATAAAGATTTCCCATTCGCGCACGGCGGGAGCGGGTATATCATGTCCCGGGCAGCAATGGACGACTTTGTCGGGCAGCACCCAGGCATCGGGAACGCGTATGACGAGAGGGTTGCAGAAGAATGCTGCGGTGACTGGATGTTCTCCAAGGCCGTGTCTGAGACGTCGAATATTCCTGTTACCCAAGCGGTTAGTTGGCCAAATCCCTTTACCTACCTTAGAGCCTCTCGATGGCCCTCGCAGCCCAGCTAACCCTTCCCATGTGACAGGCCCCCACGATCAACGGAGACAAGATCTGGGACATGGCGTTCGGCCCCACTCACTGGTGCCATCCCCTCGTCACCATGCACCACGTCGGCAGCGAGGAGATGTCTCTCTTCTGGGAATTCGAGGTGAAGCGGCAGCTCAGCGCTGAGAACACCACCCGGCCGAACCCCGTCCTCATCCGAGATATGTACGTGGAGTACTTCCTTCCCCGGGCGACCGACTCGCGCGACGACTGGAACAACGTCAGTAAGGACATCATCTTCCTGAACCGTACCGCCACGGAGGACGAGGAGGACGCCGCCGTCCCAGAGGAGGAGAAGAAGTCCGACATTGAGAAGGCCGCGCACGAGTCGCCCGAGAACTGCCACGCCGCCTGCAAGGCTGTGGCCGACTGCTTCCAGTACTCTTACGTCCACGAGGGCAAGTGCTCCCTCGGCAAGTCGTTCAAGATCGGGTACCCGGCGAGCCCCGCGGAGGAGCCGGCGAAGAGGATGATGTCTGGGTGGCTGACGGAGAGGATCAAGACGTGGATCCAGGAGGAGGGCGAGTGCGAGGCGAAGTGGCCGGACGTTGGTAAGCGCGGTGGTCTCTTGGGATTTTTTGATTAACGTGAAGAGAAGAAAAAATAACCGCAGGCGGGGGAGTGTACGAATAGACTAATACTATAATTATAGAGGGCTTTTTTTTGGACGCCATCTGTTCTGTCCTGGTCGGCCGCCATATGCGGTCATGATTTGTCGGGTGTCGTGAAGCTCCAGTCTGACTGTGTCCGGCTACTGCTGAGGGGCGATGCAGCGCTGCCTGCTTGGCGCGCAGAGCCCCGGCGCTCTCGCCCTTTAAAAGCCAAGTGACCCCCTATCCTGTCATACCAAGCCCTCAGACCTTTGCTCTTCAACAACTGGCACTCCATTCCCCCTTCATAAAAAATGACTTTAACCCGCCAGTCGCGCACTATCGGCGCCCTCCTTGCCCTCCACGCGGGTGACTCCCTTGGTGCCACCGTCGAGTTCCACACCCACCAGCAGATCGTCTCGCGCTACCCCTCGGGCCTCCGCGATATCATCGGCGGCGGCGGGCTCGGCTGGGCCGCGGGAGACGCGACCGACGACACGGACCTCACGCGCGCCGTCCTCCTCGCGTATAAGAGCCGCCACGAGGAGGCCGGTCGCGGAGCGGACTTTGACGTTGTCAGGGCGACGGCGGACCACTCGCTCGCCTGGTTCGAAAGGGGGCCGCGGGACGTCGGGATCGCGACGGCCATAGGGCTGGGCCGCTACAAGCGGACTGGGGACCCGGGCAGGGCTGGAGCGGGGCAGGGGAGAGCGGGGAACGGGAGCTTGATGCGGTGTCTGCCTACGGGCCTGTTCCAGCAGGACCCGGAGCTGCGCCTTCAGGAGAGTATGGCTATTAGCAAAATCACCCACGATGACATTAGGTGCGTGGTGGCGTGCGCGGCGTACAACGAAATCGTCGCAGCGCTGCTTCAGGGCGTGTCGGTGGACGAAGCCCTTGAGGCTGGGGAGGCCGTGGCCGTGCGGCTCGAGAATGGCCGCAACGGTGAGGTCTATCGGTCATTTCAGCAGGGAAGGGAGCTCCGGGTAGCGGACATGGCGAGGCGGGGGCCTCCTGAGACGATGCCGGGCCAGTGCAGTGGATATGTCATCGACTCACTTACCGTGGCGATCTCTGCGCTTCTTGATGAGAGGAGCCTCGAGGACGTACTTGTGGATGTGGTTAGCATTGGGCGCGATACTGACACCAACGCTGCTATTGCGGGTGGGCTACTTGGGGCAAGAGAAGGAGAGGAGGCGGTTCCCCCGCGATGGAAGGAGAAGCTACAGTTTGGGGAAGAGTTTCGGGAGATTGCTATTCTATTAAGCCAGGAAGACTAAGCCAAGGAATACTGGAATAGTTGACGCTCCAGAAGCTACATGCAAACCGTTATATCTTACTCTGGGAGGAAGAGGGTTATCCTTTCTGCGACCCCCATCCCCCCAGGGCACCAAACCCCTAGCCCTCAAAATACCAAGTACGTCCGGGAGGGTATTCTGCTCGCAGCAATCCATCAAGACAGGTATCTTCTATCTCGTAGCCAAAAGTTTTCTCTTGGGCTGCCTTGCGAAATCCCGGACCGAAGATTGGGAGAGAGGCCGAAATGTTGGGGAGACCGCGCAGTCTTGACTGGTATAAGAATCTGCTTATTATGTCAAGACGCGGTCAGGACAGCCCGAAGCAGCCTCATCTCAGCGTCCGTGAAGAGCAAGGCGGGGAGCAGTGGTTTGGAGTGCAGCTACCAACCGTACTAACAATTTCCTCACCTCTTCGGCTAGCCTCGCCATCATAACGCATTCAGGTCGGGTTTCCGCGGACCCCGCGATTTGGCACGAGACCTTGGAAAGCTGCAAGCAACATAATGGTTGCATCACAGGGACAAGTACAATTATAAAACACAGAGGATGTGCGCGGTCTCTCTTCTCCCGTTCGTGATCCGCTACACTTGATTTTCAACAGCATCCGTCAATCCAGTCCTCCCGCGTCTGTACTTTTTGACTGCCACCGGCACCATGCGCTGGAGCGGTGTCTCCCACATTGAGCTGTCCGTCCCGGACTACGACGCGGCGCTCGAGTTCTACGACCGCATGTTCGGCTGGCTGGGCTACTCCAGCTTCTGGACCCTCGACATCGGCTACCGATCCACCTACTACATGCCCACCATGTTCTTCAACCACAGTTACATCGGCATTCAGCCGGCGCGGACCGACACGCGTGTCGACCACAGCGCCCGCAACGTCGGCGTCCACCACGTCGCTATCTGTGCAAAGGGCCGCCGCGAGATTGACAGATTCCACCGCGAGTTCCTGCTTAAGAATGATGTGACGGTCACAGAGGCACCCGCCGAGTATCCCGTCTACGCGCCGGGTTACTACGCCGTGTTCTTCGACGACCCCGTGAGCGGCATCCACTGGGAACTCGCGTACGCGCCGTGGTTCCCCTCGCCGTTGAGTATCTGGCGGTGGTGGCGCGCTATAAAGGATGCGGCGTCGGAAGTTCATCCCGAGTGGAAGGACGATGCATATAAGCGCGCCGTAAGGAAGCTGCCAAAGGGCTGACTGTTAAGGTTTCAGGGGGTGTGTCAGTGAGTGTTGTGTGTGCTTCATGGGCATTTGTGTGCTGTTCCTTGAGTGTAGGTTTGTTTGTCTTGGGGCTTTTGAGGATCGAGAATCAATAGGGGTAGGTGTAGCGTATAGCTCCCCACGTATATTAGTTAGTGTATGATAACGTGAGAGAGTATTCCGAGAAGACGTGAACTTTCGTGGGCGTTGCTTTGGGTCCGCCGCAAGACCAAAGCTGTGATGACGCTGGGGACTGGGAAGTCTATGAAGCCACGAATGCAAGGCTTCACCCGCCCATCACGTTAAAGCCGTCTGGCCGAAGCCCGAGGGCGCATTATCCAGTATTATATCTAGCACAGTATATCACCCCTACTACCCCCCCGGTTGTCACACTATGACCGTGTCCACGCATTACTTCTTCAGTAGATATTCTTTATTACCCACAGCCTTATCCCACATCGTCTCCAAGATACCCCTCACCGGCCTCCTCTTCCCGGCACCCGTGTTCATGTCCGCCTTGAGCTTCTCAAACACAGTGGGTAGCCCCTCAGCACGGTACTTCTTCCGCATCTGCTCGTAGATGTCTTTGTCGTAGATGGTCCAAAACTCCTCCTCAGTATAGTACGTCCGCGCGTACAGTAGCTTGGCGCCGAGAAGCTCCGCGCTCCGCAGCTCGAGCTTCCGGTTGAGCTCGTGGAACGCCGCCGGGTCGCGGGGTCCCCGGCCGTACACGCCTACGGCGAAGAGGCGCTGGTCGGCGATCTCGGCAACGCGCGGGTGGAAGCGACTTGCCAGGCCTAGCTCGCGCGGCGGCATGCACGGCGCCAGGAAGACCATCAGCTCGGGCAAGGTCTCGTTGACGAAGGCGATGAACTCGCAGACGTTGCTGGCGGGAATGCCAAAGTCCTGCACCACGTACTCAGCGGCGAGCCCGGACTTGTGCAGCGCGTGGTAGCAGGTGCGGCTGTCGAGGAAGGGGTCGGCGAGACGGCGGGTGAGGCGGTTCTGCGGCACGTGGAAGTGGAGGAATGCGAGCTTGCCGCCCCAGAAGGCGCCGTGGTCGTAGCGGAAGAGGTAGTCGGTCGTGTTCATGTAGACGTGGCTGGGCTTGTCCGGCGTTGGGTCGTCCCGGGAGAGGATGTCCTCGATGGTGTCGGCGAACCAGTGCACCTGCATTTTTTTGAGGACCTTATCTTGTGCCGGCGGCTTGTCGACGAAGCGGCCGAACATGACGGTCACGCAGCCCTTGCGGAAGTAGACGCCGTCGATGAAGTGGATGTCCGGGTCCTTGGCAGCCTCCTCGAACATCTCGTGGGCCTTGCTAACCTCGTCAACGCGGTGTATGTCGACTTGCACGTAGGGCTTGGCGGGGATAAGCTCGACGGTCAGGAGGGTCACGATGCCAAAGGTGCCGAGGCTTCCCGCAGCGTGCTCAAGCAGGTCGGCGTTATGGTCGCGGCTCGCGGTCTCTAGGGTGCCGTCGCCGAGCACGATCTCAATGTCGGACACGGTGTTGTTGAACAGGCCGTAGCGGTACATGCTGCTCTCGCCCGAGAAGCCCGAGTAGCCACCGCCGACGGTGATGCCCTTGAACTCCATGACGATCTTGGGCACGACGCCCTCGCGCAGACAGTGGGCAGCCAGGACGTCCATGGGCACCTTGGGCTCGGCCTTGACGGTCATGGTCTCCTTGTCGACGGGAAAGAGCCGGTCCATGTCGCTGGTGTCGACGATGGAGTCGCGCGTGAACGACACGGGCCGTGTCGAGCTGGTCGAGCCATGGTAGACACGGAACTGCTTCTTGTTATCGTGGAAGTGCTTGACTTGCTTCTGGATGCGCGCGACGGCCTCTTTGTGCTCTTCGAGCAGCTTCGTCGCGTCGGGAGCCATGGCGAGTTCTCGATTGGGGGCTTCGTTTGGGCGGAGGCACACGATGTGGGAAAAGGAGAGAGCGGAAGCCGGGAGCTCCGGCTGAGAGATTGCGATTAAGCCGGCCCACCCACCTTTGGCCCAACCCACTTTTGGCCCACAGCACCCACACATCATGATACCCTCATTTGAAGCCGGTTTTGCTCCTACATCAAAGAGGCGTGAGGTTGTTGAATGACTACAATTGAAATGTAGGGCACCAATCCTCCCACTGGACATTTTGAGCCTCCTGCGATGTGCCTTGGGGGTCTAGCCGCTCTTGCATGCGTGAGCGTGTGCAATAGACCTCGTGGATCTGATCGAACCGGTTAGTGGGATCTATGGCTACCTTTTAACGCTTTCGAGGCTTAAGCAGAGTTACCTCTGCCTATAGAGACCTTATATCTATCTCTTGAATTTCCAAAACAACATTCTTTTTATCTAGACCCTTGTTCATCTTTGGGGTCCTAAAAACAAATGCGTAAGATCCTCCTGGCTGGTTCTAGAGCTGTAGATTCAGGGGTACGAGGTTGTTAAGGCTCCGTAGACATGACCATATTATTCCTCAGTGGCTTATGCCTATTTAGAGGCCACAGGCATGTCCCACGCCACCCTGATGTGATGTTGCTTTTAGTAAGGGCCGCCTGGCAGGCTCTTTTGTATACCTGAAAGAATTGAGCCTTGGCAATTAGTCTACCAGGTGTAGTGATGTAGAAATTGAGGTTCTTGAGCTTGCAGCGATATAAGTGAGTGGGTGTGGTGTGGCCGGACTTTCGTTTTCTCTGCGTAGTTCCTTTGTCGGCCGGGCCGGCTGGAGCCAAACCCTTTTCAGGGGGGGTCGGCCCCAGCCGGCACCGGTATCTATTTAGCTAGGGGTAGCTCCAATACTCAAACTTTAAGATGACAAGACTGTTTTCCCCCTGATCAGGGAACCCGCAGAGTATAAAGTTCGTGAGACCATTGTGTATAATATGAACTGAACGATTGACTCCTCGCCTGCGCAGGCTTATTTTGACTAGACATCCTGAAGCTAGACATTGGACTAACACAATTCAGACCGGCTGTTGCGTTGAGCTTGGTCTCGTGGGCTTCTTACAGTCTGATCAGAGAACCACTACGGTCTCAGAGGCCTAGAACTCGACCTCACTGAGACATTGCGGCGCTCAGTAGGCGCGACGGCATCCACGTTGTATGAGTTCGACTTATACGTGGGGCTGTGAGGACGAACTAATCGTGGGGTCTGGCCACACCGCGCTCACTCAGTAGCTCTTCAGCAGTGAGAATATCGAGATATCTAAGGGTTGTAGAACGTAAGACGTATATGCAGGTAATAGCAGTAGGTAAATGTTATGCAGAAAAACATTCATATAGAAACTCATCTGTGTGATAGTGAGCGAGCGCAGGGTGGCCGGCCTGCGCGATAAGTGTACGCTCTTCTCTGTATATTTTGACGTATCTCGAGGTGTAGGGCGAAGGATTGATGATTTAAGGCTTAAATGCGCGTCGAGTTCGTGTAGATTGAGATGTGTGTGGGTCTGAGTGCGATGGGCTAAAAGTGGGTGGGCCAGCGTATGGTGAGATCGGGAGCTTGGCAGAGCTTGCGTAGATCCCTGCAAGCCCCACCCGCCCAGTGACACGGGCCCTCCTGTGCTGCCAGCCGTTGCAGGGTTTCACTCGGTCGGCCGCTGGCCTTGACTAATCGCGGCGGGAGATCTGCAGGCAGATCAACGCAACGTCTGCTGTGCACCAGCTGTAAGACCCGTATTCGCATTTGACATGTTAAGGGGAGATCTGCTTGGAGACGCCAGGAATCTACAGTTTAGGTGAACAAGTTCGCCCGGATGTGTCCTAGCTTCTCTAGGTTGAAGCTATCAAAACGACGTCATTATCAGCTTGCCACTTAACGTCGTGCCGCAGCGCCGAGTTTGGCCCAGTACTTGAGATGGTGGGCTCTACCGCCCGCCATGTGATGGGAAGCTCGGCGACAGAGGGATCAGCACCATATCCAAGCCCTGTTGAATCGCCAGACGGCGAGGCACCCATACGCCGAGTGATTCTGGAAATAACGGTCTCAATTGGTAGTAATTGGTGCCAGCATGACAACAACTGAAGGCACGATACAAGTTTAGATTGCACGCGATGGGGTATGCAGCTGCTAACGTAATCCGGGGCTGTGCCGAGCTCCACCCAAGCTCGCCCGGAAGCAGCGGGACCTCGAAACACAGCTCCAACCAGAAACAGCGCCGAAGGCGGGGGTGGATACAATCGCCGCGACGAATGGTGACCGTCACCAATACCAAGAAGAAGCTGGTTGGAGCCAACTTCGCTTTCCTCGTGTTCATCTTTTAGCAGGGTGGGCGAACATTGGTTGGCCAGCGCATCCTGACATCACCGCACGCTGACGCCATCTGGCGGATACGCGTATCCCGCTCACATATATTGCTGAAGGACCCCACCCTTGATCCCTCCCGCTGGCCCCGAGAGTTATCTCACCTCCACCAGTGGCCGTCAGTCGACCGTAACCATGAAACCTTTCACCCCTCTGCAATTTTTCACTCTGGTACCGGCTCTCGGCCTCGGCGCCCTCCTCCCTGGGGACCTCGCCGACCGCGGCTGGGACCTCAGCGAGAAACTCCTCTCCGGCCTCCACGACCGCCCCTCCATCATCGACGACGTTCTCGAGAGTGAATTTGGCCGCGATCTGGGCCAGAACCTCGACTCGGCACTCGACCTCCTCGATGACGCCAACGACGATGAGCCCACCCTCACCATCTACCAGCTCGTCTCCGAGTGCCCCGAGGCCACCAAATTCGCCGCCCTCATCAACGAGCACGACGATCTCGTGAAGCTTCTCAACAGCACCAGCGCCGAGCACACTCTCTTCTTGCCCACTGACGAGGCCTTCGACCACCTCCCTTTCAAGGACCGGCCTTCCGAGGAGTGGATCCGCGCTGCGCTGCAGTACCACATCGCCACCGACGCCCGCACGGCGCACGACCTCGTCCGGACCGAGACGGTGCCTACGGTACTGAAGGAGGACTGGCTCGGCGGGAGGCCGCAGAGGCTCCGCGCTAGTCTTAACCTCAAGGGGCTGCATATCAACTTCCTCAGCAAGGTTATCAAGCCCAACACCGTAAGCATCGCCCTAACACCCAGCAACGACACTACTGTCTCCTGCTCTTGGACACCTGGCTAACCCCCCCGGCAGAGGGCCACCAACGGTATCATCCACGCCGTAAACAGGGTCTTTCTTACCCCAACCATGGTCGGTCGCGAGCTCTCCCTCCTCCCTAACGTCTTCTCGACCCTCCTCCTCGCCTACGACAAGACCGAGTTTGTCAAGTTCATCCACCACATCCCCATGGAGGGCAGTACTGTCTTCGCGCCTACCAACCGCGCCTTCGAGCGCCTCGGCCCCGCCGCGAACGCCTTCCTCTTCAACACGGACAAGGGCAAGACCATACTCAAGGCGCTGCTCAAGTACCAGATCGTCGCCAACGTGACCCTCTACAGCGACGAGGTGTACGGGTCCACGGCGGAGGAGTCAGGGCGGAGGCACCTCCACTACGATCTGGTGACACTGCTGCAGGAGAAGCACGTCTCCGTCGATGTGGACTACTACGGGCCCTTCGTGTCGCTCAAGGTGAACGGCGATGCGCCGGTGGTTGTTCGGGACGTGGTGGCCAAGAATGGTGTCATCCAGGTCGTGGGGAAGGTCCCACTCCCTCCACACAAGCATGACGATGATGATGAGAGTGAGGAGGTCTCCGTCGAACGCCTGGTCGAGAGCCTGTGGGATTACGTCGATGAGGAGGACCAAGTGGGATGGTCTAACGAATTGTAGGGGATGGGCCTACTTGCTGACTACAGTAGAAAGCAGGAAGGGTTATAAGGGAAGAGGGAATTTGTTCTAACGGACATGGACAGGTTTGGAAGTCCTTTGGCCTAGATCTGATCTAGGATATGACGGTACTTTCTATAAAATACGAGGAATGTCGTTGTTCTTTGCTAGCTATACTCCACGTCGGGAGGCATCTCTACTAATCTTCCTCATCTTATCACGCCAACATGCGACCAGCTTCATCCCTAACCCGCCGCTAGTAACGATATCATCCGCTTCCGTACCATTCTCTAACCCCTGACCTCTCGCTCAGGCAATTCCTACCGGTTTCACTCACGCCTCAACCTTTGAAATTCTCACCGAAATCTTCGCGGGCGGGCAAGAGGTGAAGTTAATCTTTGGGAAGGCGTACTTTCCGATGATGGTGTCCAGGTTCGTGTGGGATACCCTTGGAACCTTGCTCGGCTCATGGCCCACGAGCTCGAAGTCGAACCACCTCGCCGTGAAAATCAGCGCGACGCGCATCTCCTCCATCGCAAGGGCTTGGCCAGGGCATGCCCGCAGGCCGCGCTCGAAGGGGCGGAACGCGTTGCGGTTTGCGGCAGTGGCGGCATTGAGGAAGCGTTCGGGCTTGAAGCTCTTGGCGTCTGGGTAGACGGTTTCGTCGTAATGTATGCCCCATTCGTCCAGGGCGAATGTGTTGCCCTTTGCGGGATAATTCTTGCCTTTGTATTGGATCGTGGCCCTGGGACAAGGCGTGAGTACCGGAATTATCAAGCGGCCCCTTACACACAACTGGACTGGAAGATGGACTCACATGTTAGGTCCCGGGTCGCGAACACACAAACCGACCGAGAAGAGACGCAGCGTTTCGCGGATAACGGCGTTAGTGTAGTCAAGCTGTTTTAGTTTGGCGGGATTTTCTCGGAGTTCCGATATAGTGCTGTCCAGAGTTCGGCCGAAGAGCTCGTCGTGCTCCTGACGAAGCTTTTGCAGGGAGTCGGGATGTGTAGACAGCAGTATGAAAATGTACTGAAGCAAGTGCATTAACATACGGCCCAGGGGTGAACAGGCAGGCATTGGGTTCCTACACAGAGTGCGTCATTCGTCGTGCCAAATCCAGCAGCAATAAGACCATTGAAGCTATGCAGATGGTAGTCAGCCACTGTCCGAAATTTGAGGAAGCGGTCGGGGAGTGTACTTAGACCCGCGGCCGTGGCCAGAGAACCTAATCGGCAGCTTTCAAAGAACTTACTTCTCAATTATCAAGCGCCTTGAGCCCTGATCTAGACCCTTTCCGTTCAACATAGAATCGAGAATCATTCTGTCCACGATGGGAAGTAAGTCACTCTTATCGAGCACTCCGCGATCCCTTTGCCGCTTCAGAGCCTCTTGTTTCTCACCGATGACTCTCTCGGCCGTGGACTCTATTCGGCCCCTGAGAGCCTTCACTTCCGTTTTGCAAAGCCACCACGAGTGGAGTGGGTTCGCCCGATATCTCGCGTTCCCAACGGCTTCCGTGTATGTTATTGCGTCTTTGTAAAGCTCCACCATCGGCACAGCGTCGAGCTGCTCACCTAACAATGCCCGCAAGACGACTCCAAATGAGAACTGGCCAATCACATACCCGAGGTCCGGCACGTCTCCTTGGTCTGAGAGGGCATTTAGTCTATCATGCAGCGCAGCGCCCTCGCTGACGATTGTGGGGAAGTAGTTCCTCGTCGCACGCTGATTCAGGGCTGGGGCTATGAGGCGGTTCAGATGCTTCCACAGAGAGCCGTTTGTGCTGTCTATAAAGCTCGCTCCCAAGTACAGGTCGTAGAAGTTGGTTACGTGCCGGCTCTGCGGCGCGGGGTGCAAACTTGAGGGGATTGCGGCGGCGTCTGGAGCCGAGAGAACCAGGAAGCTGGGGCCCATAGGCCAGAGGTCGAGGTAGAAGATGTCGCCCAGGCCGTATTCGCGTTTGATTTCGGCGACGACGGGCCACAGGGCGGTGCCTTCGGGGAATCGGGCCTGATACATTCCAAATATCTTGAGGTGGCCCCAGAAAAGCGAGTGAGGAGGCTTGGACTGGGGCAGACACGACGTTAATACAGCGGCTCGTCGGCTGGTGGCTGGCATGGGGTACATTGCGAACACTGCATCAAGAGGCCAGCTAACTCACCAAGTCTCGGTAAAAGCGCCGGTGCATAACAAGGCGATACGTGAAGTAGGACAGCCCCGTCAACACCGTCGTGAGTATGGTAGCGGCCATACGGCTGGAGTACGGCGCCTCCGCGAACATCTTGGATTGTCGACCCAAGGTAGAGGTAGGTCGAGCTGGAACCGCGAGTGGTGATATGGAAGGACGGCTAGGGAAATACAATTTGTCAATGTAGAGACGGCCAATAAAGACTCGTATGCTTATATCTCACTCGGCACGTCACCAAGAACTTCGGTGGCTTACACGGTGTAAGCTTACTCTGCATATAGCGCCGACCAAGGGGGTGAAAGGATCCATGATTTCTTGCCACACATTCGGATAGTAATGACAACTACTATTTGCCGATATCTACGGATGAGGCTATAGTTTCAACATAACTTCGAAGTACAGTCAAGCTTTCCTTGTTCCCCTGACTCATGCTCATGTTGCATTTATACTACTACTTGGTCTCAAGAGCGACCTCTCCAAGGGGAAGCTCGTAGGTCAACATAACCGCAAGCCTTTAGGCGCATTCTCCTCCGCTCATATATTCCGTAGAGGGCGAGTATATGTCTATCAGAGACGTCTCTACAAGCTTCACTCGCGCCCTCGAGAAGCCATGTGTTATAATTCAAGAGTTTTTACACCGCCCCGCCCTTCCCTGAATTAGCCATGGCCTTAATTACTGCCATTTCTATCCTCTGGGAGTTCGATGACCGTGGCCTTGCGGGTACGCTGCGTGCCAAATATCTCCTACATATTGTCTTACTTGCTATGGATCTAAACACTCAAGAATAAACTCTGCTATAAATTGGTATCGTACGTCGCCTCTAACTAGCTATCGCTCTAAGAACTTCGTACATAGTACCAACCACACCGGGATCAACAACCCATGCTGCAATAGTGTACCCAACCACGTGGCGGGCCACTTCCCTAGGATCGTCCGAATACCCGATGGGACGATTAGCTATAGCAGGATCCGGGTCTCGGAAGGCCTGGAACATCATAGACCAGAAGTGGGTATTTGCCGTGTTAATGTCTATGCAGAGTTGGTTTATCTGCCGCCGAAGAGACTCGATATGGCAGGAAATCTGCTCCGTGTCCTCCCGGAGTATGTCGGGTCGAGACGCCAGAATGCCTTCAACGAGGTGTTCTTGGACCATGTCGATGATTTCCGGCGGCATGATGCCGTTTAAGGACTGCCGAGCCTTCCGAACTGCGACGAGGTCGAGAAGAACTCGAATCTTTAAGATCATGATGATCACTGGGTGGCATATCTCTAGTTCCCGTTCAGCTGACCACGTCCACTCCTCTGCCAACGGCTCTAGGATATCGGCGTCCCTCGTGCTCAGGTACGGCACGCTTGAGTCTGTCCAGTCAACCCCCGGCTGCCTCGCATAACTCGTCGCCCACCACTTCACAAAGTCGTACGCGTGCTGGTCCATGTCGAGGACGACATATAGCGCCGGGATCACGTTGCGGAGGTACAGCGGGTCGGCGCGGTTGGATGCGAGTAGGTTCAGCAAGTGGTTCAGGGCTGTCCCGACGGCCTCCTCGCGTGGCGGGACCGACCCGAAATGCTTCAGGAGCGCGTCGGCGAGGAGAAACCGCGCGCTTATGTACGGCCGCGTGTCGGCGGCGGGCTCCAATGGGCCCACGGCGTCCACCATGCCGCGTATCGCCTGCTCCTCCCGCTCGAAGACATCTCGAGCGAGCTTGACGGCGGCACAGCCCTTCTTGTGGCGGGGCCGGTCGGCTGACTGGTGGTCCCGGCCGCAGTAGAAGACGGCGCGGCAGCCCGAGCAGCGGAGGAGGCGGTCCCTTTGGCCGCACACCTCGCATATGGGCGGCGACATGGGAGATTCCGAGGCCCGGAGCGGCCGGCGGTGTTTATGCCTAACTCGACGCCAATGAGTTTCGGTGAGAAGCGGAGTCTTCCAGTTAAGACAATTGTTTCCGGTTCAGAAGCTTAGAATAACAGTACGCCGTTTATTCATCGAGGGACGTCCCTTCTGGTGATTAGATCGAATTGCAAGGTTGAGATTTCGTCGACGCAGAGCAACCGGATCTGTCAGCGTGCCAAGTGCCGCCTGGGAGCAGCTCAGCCAATCAATGTCCATAGCACTGGAAATGGCTTTGTTCAGCCCCACTTTTACTTGGGGAACCAAAGTTCGTCACTGAGCGAAGAGGCCATCTCGGACCTTCGTTAGTGAGATGAATATCTTCGTATAAGGAAACTGTACGGGAATAAGCCCCATGCTTCTACCATACTAAGCTCCTCGTATAGTTGGCGACGGTACTTGGTCAATATACAGATTACTAGAGGTACCCGGAAAAGAGCGTCCAACCCGACACTGGCCCAATGCCTCATCAGGACAGCCCAGTCTACCATTCAAACGGGGTTTAACCCAACCGCCATGATTCATTTCTTCTGCATTCCTCGGCTCATCTAGGTATTCGCATCGTGGTCCTAGGCCGTGATGTCTTGGGACATAGATGGCTATGCTCCACCTCGGCCGTAGCGCCATTGCTGCCCTAGAATTATCTCCCCCGAGGCTCGAATAGAGTGCCTGTGAGGTGGAACATCATCACTGGCTATTTTTCTGTACCAGAAATACTGAATGCAAATAAACGTATGGCAGTTCATATGCCACATAACTCTTCTAAGAGAGAGGGCTGAGGTGTGATTAGGAAGTCCATTGCGGTAATTATACATTGAGCGTCGCTGGAGTCGATGATAAGGACCGATCTGTAAATTCTCCAGAACGGTGGTCTAGGACAGTGGAGCGAGTGTCGCGCCCGTCATCGTATCTGATGTGTCCAAAAGGAGACGTAGTAGAGTGGCTTCGCTTATCCTTTAGGCCCCGAGGAGCAGAGTTTCCAGATGTGGGGCAAAATGTGTGTGAAGTCGTCAATATGTTGGCTTATCAGGGACCCCATATACTCATCGGTCGTAGTAGAGTGGAAATCCAGAAAAGTCACAGCTTTGTGAGAGAAGGGGCCGCGGTGACAAGGCGCAGAGGCGCCGTGGACTCCTGGTCTTCTTCCTGGAGTTCCAGGGTATGCTCCTCTACGTGATCTGTGACACTCTTGTCAGCTGAAGCGACAGCAGGTAACGTAATCGAGCCCTGTATGTAATAGTCGAGCCCGTGCCTCACACGCGTCTGAAGACACCGAAGCGAGGGAAACCTGGAGGCGGAAACGCTGTGGAACACCAGACTTACTGTGTCTGCGGATGATAGGTGTCCCGCTGGGGGCTCTATACCAGGGGACTATGTATACAAATCTGCTCATCTATAGCAGCAGTAGTAGCAAAGTTTGAAACGGTGATAGGCATTGGACCAATTGCTAAACGAATTCTGACCACGGGTCAACCCTAGCATTTTTCACGCGCCGCCAATATCTATCAAGATCGTAGCCCATTTCATGAGAATCAACTGTCCCCGTTACCTTTCCTCTCAGTTAGCCTACCGTCAGACAGCGCATTGCAAGGCAGAAGTCCTCGTGGCTCGCGATGCCACGAAGCCATCGCAGATTAGTCGCATGAAACTGTCCCAACTTTTCGAGAAGGTTGCGGCGCCGAAGAATTGGGTAGACTGGTGCTGGAGTTGATGGCTCGTAATGCACAGGGAGCAGAGACCTGGCAGCTCGAGGAGAGGGGCAATCTGCGCAAGGAGCCCTGGCAATAGGGTTCTCAGCATTTTTGTAGCCTCGGTGCCGTGCAAGCCGTAGGACGGTTGACGTGCCGGCTCGTGACACCCGAGGCCAAATTATGAATGCCGTGGGAGCTGTGGGGTGCAGAGTGCAGAGTTATGCTGGGGATCCAGATATCATGGGCCATTTTACTCACGAACTTCTCGCATAACAGTCTAAACCCGCGTACATATTTAGAAACAGGTCCTATGAAAGCGATACTAGAAAGCCTAGTCCGAGCAGCGCTACCTGCTTGCTTGGGTTACTGGCAAGTGGCCTTATTATTTAGCCCAAGTACGACCCAGAAGCTTAATCTTCTAAGGATCAAGGATAATTGCCACTTTCTGAGTTTATTTTCTTGCCTAGCTCCGAAAGTTGGTGTGATAACAACGCCAGCAGGAGGGTAGGAGGAGGCAAAGAAGGTGAGTCAGGAGAAGAAGGGCCCATCCACCGCTGTGCGTGAGAGAACAAATCTAGCTTCCCTGATCTTGAAAAAGAACTAATATTATCTAGGACTGGCTTTACGTAGTATGGAGGGTTGTAGTAAAGTATGAACCCCGGAAAACTACCTGGCGAGGAACCAAACCTCCGCCCCCCCCCCCCCCGGAAAACCAAAAAAAAAAAAGAAAAAAAAAATCAATATCCCCGTTGTATGACCCCAACACCACCTGGCTACTCATGATGACCTCTAATTCGACCGCTTATAGTCAAGCTCGTGACGAATACCCGTGGGGCAACAGCGGAACGGAAGCTCGGCAGTTATCGGGGAATTACCCCGCAAAAATTGGAGGAATCACGGTCCTTACATATCGGTTATGTTCAACCTCAGTCTGGAGCGCGGTAGAAATAATTTATAATTTCAGCCTAATAACACACTATGTAACATTCTCCTGGACAGATCTTAGCTAGTTGAATGATTCTCCGCCGGGCAAATGGCAAAACGATATTTTGAGAACCTTGAGATGCGACGTAAAGTAATATCTAATTCAGGGCAGACTTATAAGGAGATCATATTCCTCCCGGCAGGTGGCTCAAGTGGCCTCGGGAAACCAATCTTGATACTAACCCATCGCCCCGTTCTATCGAGTCAGAGGCACAATGGTCAAGTTCCGCAGCCTTTCAGCCGCGTTGCTGCTCCCTGCAGCGTTTGCCACACCTACGGATATCACTATCGTCAAAAACGGTGATGTCATCGAGGCACGTCAAGGCTACTACTTCCAAAACTGGTCCGAAGGCGGGAGCAACATTAGGTGTGTCAACGGCGCTGGTGGTTCCTATACGGCGGACTGGGACAGCGCGGGAGGCTTTGTCTGTGGGAAGGGATGGATGGGAGCCGGTGCGAGGTAAGGACTAAAGCCATCACAGTCCATATTGCAGAAGTTTGGTGGTAACATTTATCTTGAACGATACAGGGCAGTCACATACAGCGGAACATACAATGCTACTGGGCCCGGCTATCTGGCTGTGTATGGCTGGACAAGGAACCCACTCATCGAATACTACATCATTGAAGCCCACGCAGACCTAGCTCCAAATGAGCCATGGACGTCCAAAGGGAACTTCACCTTCGACGAAGGTACATACGAAATATTCACCAGCACCCGCGTCAACAAGCCTTCAATAGAGGGTACAAGAACGTTCGAGCAGTACTGGTCTGTACGTCAGGAGCAGCGGGTTGGCGGGACAGTCACCACGTCCAGGCACTTTGAGGAGTGGGCGAAGCTTGGCATGGGATTGGGGAACCATGATTATGTGGTATTGGCGACGGAGGGATATACTGCGGATGGCGGGCCCGGAAGCAGTGGATCTGCTAGCATCACGGTGGAATGAAAAGCAGTGGCATGCTACGATATCGGTAGGTAATCTGTCTTGTTCTATGGTAATTATATGTAAACAATCCTGTTCCGATATGCACCAGCTTTTTCTTACGATAATCCCTTGTGCGGTAGAAGGAGCCCCTAGCTTGTGGTCGTGAGATAATACGCGCTCTCTACCGACTTAATCCTTCTCGACTACCCTGCGTTTACGCATCCCTCGCGGAAACGCCAATCCTAGCCACAGACATCTTGTAACAATAGGGAACTTCTGCCCCAGAAACCTATTAAAATCATCACTTCAACATGCCTACACACGAGACCGAAACCGGGGATGTCCATGACGCGCCATTTAAACTCATGAGCCAATCGTATGAGCATGACGGTCAATTTCTGACGTCTGTATGATGCATGCCTGTCATGGCCATGAGCTCGATAGCCTGGCTTACCTATAAGGCAGGAGCGTTTCGTAGAAGGAAAGGTGTATGCTTGCGACGTTTTCCAGCTGGTAGCTATGAAAAGTAGTTCACAAGAGTAGGTTTTATAAACAGAACTTGAAAGCTCCGTCTTAATTACCTTGGTCATAGTTCTCACTACTGCCCCAGCGCAGGCTGAGATGACCGAGACCATGACCACTAGCAACTAATTTGATGCGAACACTGACATGATCATTGAGGACGATACGCCAGATTTCCACGCCGACGATAGCCAGCGAAACGTCGCCGTGGTTATCAAATAAGGCAGTTTTAACCGGCCGTGTGCGTTCTCAGACGATCGGAGGCTTCTCTTTTTTTTTTTTTTAGATGTCCATTATACACGTCCGGCTGTTGTACTGTTCGGACGCATATATGGCTAGGACAGCATTCTCTAGATTGTTTGCTGAATGTCTGGATTCGACCGTCTTTCACTAGGTGAATCGACTCTGCGGATAGTACGGTAGATATGACATTAATGAATCCCACCGTAACAGAGCGGGCGTTCTGACGGAATAAGAGCAAATACTTGACCCAGGAAATGGGGTAACAAGGCCAAAGCCTTATGTCCCCTCGGATACAGCTCCCTGTCCGAACACGTACGTGCGCTAGAATCCAAGAGATCGGGAGATAGATGGGTGAGATCTTAATAGAGAGCCTAGATTTGGTAGTGTCATAACACCGGACTCAAGTGTAAAATCCAGATCGGACTAGGCCTTGGGTAGCACATCCAGACGAAAACCTATATTCCAGTAGTAATTGTTCCCGTCAGTCAGTATGCATGTATAAGTCAGTCGGTCCGGCCGGACCTGTTTATCCGAGTGGAAATATCCCGGCCCGTACCTTTTTTTAAAGCACTAATCTATTTACACAAAGTCTACCTAGCAAGTAATGATGGCGCAAGGACTGGAAACATGATATGACACCCGGGCCCGGACTATCTGTCCCCTAGATATGATCACCGAGTGAAATATCATCTCCCCCTCTCCGGATAAATAGGTCCTGAGGTTGGACAAGACGCGGCTGATGCAACCTGAAAACCGAGTGTCTGGATAATGGAGCCGCTTAATAAACCGGATCTAGAAACGTAAACATGGCTCCTGGGCAGATACGCACTCGGAAGAGCCCCGCGTGGGTTGGCCGGCCCTTGGCTTTCAGCTCGCCTTTTCGTGGGTCCCTTTTCTTTTTTTGGTTAACAGGCCACTCTTATTATTGGCCTGGGAACGTGGTCAGGGTACTCTTTCACGTCTTCCCGCATTACTTTTCCGGGAATAATAACACCTACTCAGGCAAAATCCCTACCATGACTCTCAAAGTTGCTCCGTGTTCGGCGACACCCTAAAAGAAGCCAAACCTGCACGAGCTTGCCGGCTCGGTAGGAATGGTGACGCGCGTCTACAGGAATATTCCGAGCCCCGACCTGTGGGTGCCTGCCCGGTATTTGAATGATAGAATTCCCCGAACGGATGGACCATGCGCTTTACCCTCTGTAGGCGCGAGAGGATCCACCAGTCCGAATCCGACAATACAAGGTTACATTTTGGAAATAAACGGTCCTAGGTAGGAAAGAGGCCAAGGGTTTAGCGAGACCCTTCTCACCTGTTCGGGAACATACAGAGCGTACGTGGTAATGGACCTTACCCAATCACTCAAGGCATCTATTTGCTGTTTAATTGATCATATTCTATGCGCAAGTCGGTTCATGGCTCAACCAGACCCTGACCAAGAAGATGACACTGCGTATTAGGCTGTTTAGACTTTGCGGATGTCGATGTTATAAGAGTACCAAGGGCCGTTCATATACATCAAGTGTCATGTTTCTGAGCTGCCCTCGCTTTTGGCCATTTGGTAGAACAAGAGATATCCCGTAGACCCCGGCCGCGTTTTTATCCCTAGCAAGGGAAGTGCTCTTAAATTCCTCATCGATACAAGATACTCCCTATTCTATCAACCTCCAAGAGGCTGCTCCTAAACATCACTTGAAAGTTTCCCAAGCCATAAAAGGCCTAGTGATGAAATGCAAGAGAGTCGGCGTTGTTAGGCACTCATATCCAACATGATACTTGGGGGAAAGGTATCATGACCACCTGAACCTCGCAGCCTCCTCCAGATGGGTAAAAGTGATATATTAACACACCCATTATACAACAGGTATAAATATCTTCAGGCGTCGGGCTTAATTTCCAGCCCGCCTTCGCTTTCTCCGTATTATACGTAGTAGCAGGGCACTTGGCAGGGGCGCATAGGGTGGGCTTTAGCTGCACAGTTGTATTTGCAACATGACATGGCTCACCGGTAGTAACGCTTACCGGAAGTTAACTGTACTTGGGCTTGAGAACCCGTGCCTTGGCAATATCCTGTATGTCTCCCGCGTGCGTTCACCGAACTCTGGAAGCACTTAATTGAAGTGGACCAGCTCCGGTCCGGATATTTATGCTCTTCAACACGCCTACACAGGCTAACGTTAGTCTCATCCTCTCAGTACACTCCCAAAGTCGCCTCTTGTCGTCCATTGCCACAGAATGCTGGCCCAGTCACTCGTTGCTGCCGCATTGGCAGGCATCACAGCCGCCCAAACAAAGCTGGCCAGGACTTACACAGGTTGGAATTGGTACGCCCTTTGGTCATATTCGAGTTCTACTTTCTTAAATCCCGGTGGCGGGTGTTAGACTGGGTATTGTTGCGCTAAGCATGCACGGTTTCCAGTTGCAAGCCTTCCTGTGCCACTGTTTTTGACACCAATTTGCTTAATACGCGGTAAGAATCCATTGTTTTATACTAGGAAAGTCCAGTGGTCCTTGGGAGAGTGTCGTTCTAACTAGACATGTCCCTACAGAGGATCTGTCACAGTCTGCGACCGCGACAACAACCCACTAGCGAGCGAGGCGGGCCGCACGTCTCTAAGCACCTGTGAGGGCGCTACCTCCGACAATGGCTTCCTCTGCCAGGACTACTCACCTATCCCTGTCTCGGAAGAGCTCTCGTACGGCTTCGTCATCCAAGTTGGCGGTGATCTTGTCGGCGACAACCCCAACTGCTGCCGATGCTACGAGATCGAGTGGCTTGAGGGCGCAGCAGGGGACAGAAACAAGAAGATGGTTGTGCAGGCCGTGTACCCTGGGGGAGCGGGAGGTGACGTTGTCGCCGATGATCTTATCATCCTCACGCCAGGGGGAGGGCTCGGCCCGGTCGGGGCTGCTTGTCAGGCACAGTACGGAAACGAGTATGATTGGTAGGTCGTTTAAAAGGCGCCTTACGGGTGATAAGAAAACACCATGCTAATGGAAGTACCGTATTAGGGGTGGTGACTTTGGTGGCTTCACAGAGGGGCCAAACTGTGACCGTCTCCCCTCGAATCTCCAGGGAGGGTGTTATTGGAGGTTCAACTGGGCGGGTGGAGACATCAATGGGTGGGAAGCTATCTACCGGCCAGTTGAATGTCCGTCAAGGCTCACGGACATCTCAGGCTGTGCGGCCAACCCTTGAAAAAAGACCTGGTATTCGAGAGGAAAGCCCAAAGAGGGGCATCTTCTGGCTCGAGAAGCGAGCTCTGTACGTTTGGGCACTGCGCACCGCTTGTTACGTAATAGGATTCTGTTATGCAGAGTAGGTATTCAAGACCAGCAATAGGGATTGATTTATTACTCGTTCGCCGAGTCTCTATGTCCGTCTGTTTCACTGTCAGATATAAACCTGGCCAAGAAGGTAGTCAGCTCATGCTTTCCTGACCCACACAAAGCAACTCGCGGAAACGGCTAGGTTAAAGCAGGTCGCTGCGCACTGCATTTGATATTGGGTAGAATGTCTTCTCTCCCTGTGCGACACGTAACGCCGGAAAGATGCTGTTCGTACATTTACGCCATGTACCCGTAGCATAAGCCAGAAATATGCCAAACTCCTACCTGCCACGGCCGTGTCGTCTTGATTTCGTCATCTTGGTGGGTGATGGTGTTGACTAGAAGCTTACTTAATCGCCTGCGATGATTGGAAATCAAAGATGTGTGTATAAGAGGGGGGGAACTCCTGGAAAGAACTCAGTCTGAAATCGACATTCATTATCTGATCGACCCGAAGCTCAGGACACCTGATTAAAAGAAGAAACCATAACGAGCGCGCCCGTGATAAGGTGACACCAAGACATGTCAAAGAACACCCTCTACGCTATTATTGCCGGAGTCGGCCCCGGAATAGGTCCGTCACGACGGATATATGCGATTGTCGCGGTCTACTAACATTAATTTAGGCCGCGCAACTGCTCTGAAATTTGCCAAGACGTATCCCGTGGTGCTCCTCGCCCGCAACCCGGACAACTACACTGGCATCGTCAAGGAGATTCAAGCCTCCGGCGGCAAGGCCCTCGGTATCACCGCTGACGCTACTAACCCGACGTCCTTGTCATCTGCATTTGACAAGATCAAGGAGGAGCTCGGAAATGCCACAGCCGCTGCAGCGATCTACAATGTGAACGGAGGCTTCGCCCGAAAGCCGTTCCTGGATGTCAGGGTCGAGGAACTCGATGACTCCCTGACCGCCGCACCGTACGTTCTCCTGCCATCATCCCATTTATGTTAACTGAAGAAATAACACGACCATCCAGGCGAGGCCTCTTTTTGTTCTCCCAAAAAGTACTCCCCTCGCTCCTTGAGTCGGTCGAGGAGTCAGTACACCCACCTTCCCTCCTTATCACAGGAGCCACGGCGTCAGTAAAGGGGTCATCCCATTTCCACACATTCGCGGCAGGAAAGTTTGCCCTCAGAGCCTTGGGTCAGTCCTTAGCGAGGGAGTTCGGGCCGCAAGGCGTGCATGTGGCGCATATCATAGTGGATGGTGTGATTGATATACCTCGGACCAAGGAGTGGACGATTAACAATGGGGTCGAGGGCGGCAAACTGGCGCCTGAGGCAGTAAGTCCCCTTTATCCATGTTTGGCGTGTTAGTGAAGGTGTATAACTAATTTGCTTGGTGCGAAACTTAGATTGCGGAGAGCTACTGGCACTTGCATACGCAGCCCAAGTCCGCGTTCACGCAGGAAATCGATCTGAGGCCGTTTGTAGAGAAGTTTTAGATATTTGGCTATAATATTAAATAGGTTAAACGATCGTCTTTCTAACCAGTATACTGTTAATTCGTCTCCTTTAGGAAGTGTCTCTTTTCTAGGCAAGTACAGTTAGATATCATTGCGCGAGATAGTCCGCTGCCTATCTCACTTGTAACACGTCGAGTCCGAAGTGGTGTAGAGCTTTCCTTGCATTTGGGGATACCTCTTTAAGTACTCGTCAGTGCTTTCGCCCAGACTGGACGGTATCGAGGGTTTGATGACGGCGTGGGCTTGGCGAAATAAAACCTGGTGTGCGTAGCGAGGGATTGCCCTAACATATACACGAAGTGCGTCAGCGTAACCCATGGTTGGAAACCCCAGGGTGCTTAGCCAGGTGTCCCTGGAAAAGCCATGACCATCATGACCAGCCGTAGATATATACGAACTATGACGTGTTCTAGGCACCTAATTCAACCACTTGAGAATATAATATATCTTGCTTTCCTCCAAATTCATGTTGTCATGCTGCATCACATTCGCGTACAAGTGTTTCACGAACTCCCAGGGTCTGGGGTCCACAATGACGCTAGATGTAAAATTCTTCTCGTGCCAGCCTTTGTCACGAGAGAATCTCCTGTTCCAGAACTCTCCCATCGTCGTTGGCTAAGCTATATAATGTAACAACTGTCAACCTCAGAACAGTTCAAGGGCACACGGCTTCAAGTTGGACCATAAGTAGACATCAGTATAGATCTGCGTTAGGGTTTGAATTAGTGTGGGCGTGTGTGAGAGAGAGAGAGTGTGTGTGTGTGAGTGAGTGTGTGTGTGTGTGAGTGTGTGAGTGTGTGTGAGAGCGTGTGTATGTGAAGGAACTGGTTGTTTTGAAATTGTCGTTATCTAGGTTTAAAGTGGGAGGCAGGCATGTCTTATATAGACATACAATGCTAATAAGAATGTATCTAAGTTGAGGTTTATCGGATTTGGCCAAGTACGTGGCTATGGAAGCCTGTGTGGCTCTGATTTAGGTGGTTCATTGACCAATAGAAGATTGTTAACTAGACCAGTTTAAGAGCCTTGGTGGTAAAGTTGATAGGATCACCCACTTCCAGCACCGGCTTGCCCTGGCTGCGTATTGCTGACTTCTCCGTATCATCGGAGTCTAGTGTCTCGATGTTCTTTACGACCGCCATTTGATCTCGGATTTGGTAGTCAAAGGGCCAGCGTGATAAGAAGCTTCGGCGGGTGAGGTAGCGGAGGAGTGTAGCCAGGGTGCTCAAGGTAAAGGCTTTCAGGACCCAAAGGATCAGGAGTACAGGAGGTTCAGGTATAAGCTGTGAGAGTTAGTTGTGTGGGTCGTTTCCTGCTTCAACTGCGTTGTGTCCGTCGATTTGAGTACATTGCAAAGATATGCCTCGGCCTTGTGTCAAGTAATTCTTCAATTTTTACGCAACCATCTTAGAATCACGCATTAAGCTCTCCAATCCGGTCCGAATTCATGTGTACCAAGTCGTTTATACGGCACTTAGTCTTATCCGAAGTGTAGGATGTGCCTTGGAAAGACTGACCGAGCGCAACAGACAGGCCTGATAATAGCGGGGCCAGAGGCAGAACGTGGTCCTACTTGATGTGACCGGAAATAGTCGGCCCGTTGGCGAAACAGGATGCTCAGTTTACAGAGGAGTACAGGATGTAACGTAGGTCGGCGCCTTGGCATGACGGGGAAATACTGTTGGCAGGATCAGAACCAACGGACTGTCGCAGCGCAGGATCCCGACGCATTCTAGCGGAGCCACTTCTTAACAAGAATCGGTGATGATAAAGAGCGGGAGGGAGTGATGTTCCGCTGCAGGTTCTTCCTCTTTTCTCCAATTGAGACACTTGTTTATCGGCTCTTAACACTCCCGCACTCCATAAAACGTGCCACGTGAGCTGGCCAGGTTATCATCTCTGCCATGGCGACAAATGCGGCCGAAGCGTCACACGAACCACTAGTATGTCTCACCAACGCAGGTAATGACAAGGTTCTCCTCAAGATCAGTGGTTGAATTTAATGATACATAGGTTGCGGACACCTTTGACGATAATGATTCCGGTTATTCTGTCGTACGTCACCACCACAGCTGTAATATGATCAACTCTCACACCAAGATCCTTAGCCCACGACCGCCGGCCTTACGTCCCTCCGGTCGAGTGTGTTAAGGTTTCAGAAGGAGAATGGGCGCACGTACCACGCTATGAGTGGCGGCAGTACGTGAGGCAATTCCTCCTTTAACTCCTAGGAACAGATGGTTGACATGAACTCACTAGAATACTCGTTTCCCAACGACGATAGAGAGAACGCACGACTGGGTAGGCCTCGTACTTATAGCATATTGCTCGGGTATCAATCGACCTAATGTAAATATACGCCAGATCTACAGCATAATCTATGGTTGCTCACGTTCAAGGGCGACCTTGGTCTGTCGCCCAAGTTGACCGAGGGCGCGAGGCGTGTCCTTGACGCAGGTACTGGAACCGGTATCTGGGCGGTTGAATATGGTAAGGGCTAGTAACCTTCTTGGTAACCTCCTTGGTGTACTGTATGGTTGGACTCTAATCCTGTTGCGTCCTATAGCGGATCAACACCCTGACTCCGAGGTTAGTATGTTAACGGTGTGTATGGTGGTGGGCTGATGCGGTATTAGGTTATCGGCGTTGACTTGAGTCCCATCCAACCGTCGTTGTACGCTGTAACACTCTAATCCACGGAAGGGCACCTGCTAATAGGATACCAGGGTCCCGCCCAATTGCTCATTCGAAGTTGACGATCTTGAGAAAGACTGGACATGGTCGCGCGCATTCGACCTTATCCTCGGTCGTGTTTTGACGGGATGCTTCCAGGATATTCAAGCATTCATAAAGAAGTCCTATGAGTAATACGCTCCTCAATATCAGCAACATTTAACTTCTTGAGTGCATCCGGAACCATGCCACTAACGTCCACATGTAGTAATCTCGAACCAGGCGGTTATCTCGAGTTACAAGACTGCCTCCTCCCTTATACCTCTGACGATGACACCCTAATCGTGTCAGACCCTGTCTACCGCGCTTCTTCCCTTGCCGTCGAAGCCTCCGCAGCTGCAGGGCGCCCTATGGACCAAGCGGCCAAATACAAGGGTTACCTCGAGAGCGCGGGATTTGTCGACGTTGTGGAGCGGCGCTTCAAGTGGCCCATCAACGAGTGGCCTCAGGACCCGCACCATAAGGAGATCGGCGCCTGGGTGAGGGAGAACCTGGACACTGGCATTGATGGGCTCCTTATGGCACTCTTCACGCGGTTCCTGGGCTGGTCGCCAGAGGAGGTGACTGTGTTTTCTGCGCAGGTCAGGCTAGCGCTCAGGAATCGGAAGGTGCATGGGTATATTCCCATGTAAGTATGCAGCTGCTATGGCAGGATGGCAGCATAGAGAGAGCTGCTAAGCTGACTTGGTTAGATACGTGGTATACGGCCGAAAGCCGGATTCAAGCTAGGGACAGCAGGGGCATTACGATGGCATAGGAGAGTGTTGCGGTCAAGCTACTACCAATCATGTTGTAATGACCCTTTTTTCCCCAGAGCTTCCGTTTTTGGGACTTGAATTCGAAGTATATCTCTATTTTGTTGTTAAGAGAAAAATATAATAGAGAGGCCATAAATGCACATTAACGAAGTTCAAAACGAAGGGGGTAATAGCCTACACACGTTTTGGAAAGGGAAGATATCCCACAGGGTCGCGACGCTGGGGCGATTGGGTAGAGATATTATGCCAAATTAAAGGATTGTGAGCGAGCTCAGCGGTCTTCGCGCCCAGTGGTCTCGCCGTTCGGAACGATGACGCAGCATCGGTGAGAACGGGACGATAACGCCGACACTGTCGGGTCCTGTCGGGGTGGGGCTACCAGCGCTGTCTGAGACTTTCAATCAGACGTCAAATATACTACGTACTGTGCTGTCAGCCCCTCGCACATGCGAGTGGAGAATTCCGGGAGCTGACTGCGAGGTTCAGCGGCCCGCGAGGGAATCCTGCTGAATCCTGCATGTTTTCCCAGGCAGGATGCGACAATCGGCAAATTCAGGATGCGAATGGTCCGACGCCATCGGACATCGGACATGCATGACACCGGCTCTGCGGGCGCCCCGATACTTATGTTTCCATGTCCTCGTGAGAAAAATACCCCGGTGGTTTTTTTTTACCCTCCCATCTCCAACCTAGATTTGTCTCCCTTGACAGAAGATGATGTCGTACAAACTCCTACGAGGAACGCCCGCAGCGACTCTTGGCACTGTCGCATTAGCTGGGGTGGGTTTAACCATCTATCGCAAGTCCATATTCGCCGAAGCCCACGCCGAGGCTCGAGAACCCCAGCCCCAAGATGGCCGTGGATTAGCGGATACGACAGATACGCTCCGGTCAGCCGCTCCGAGGATATTCTCATCAGGGCCGAGCATGGTATCTCTGCGACTGAAGAGCTCCGAAGAGATCAACCACAACACAAAACTGCTCCGCTTCGAATTTTCGGATCCGAAGGCCGTTAGCGGACTTTCTGTTACTTGTAAGCGCGCTTACGTCTTCCAGTTCAGGCCAAATACTGATGCTCCCACAGCTGCCGTGTTAACGATGTCGTGGCCCCAAGGTAGCCTTCTCCCAGTACTGAGACCTTATACCCCGGTCAGCCAATTAGGTGGGCACACATTCTATCTTGAGCTGCGACGAATGCATCCTAACATGACCTCAGATCAAGCTGGACACTTGGACTTGATGGTGAAACGGTACCCCAAGGGTAAAGCCAGCACTTACCTTCACTCGCTAAAGCCCGGAGACGACCTCCGCTTCGTTACTGCGTTAAAAGGGTATCCGTGGAAACCAAACGAATACCCACATGTAGCCCTGATTTCTGGCGGTGCTGGGATCACCCCGGTGTATCAGTTGCTCCAAGGGATCTTCCAGAACCCTGACGACAAAACGAAGGTCACCCTCGTGGCCGGCGTCAACAGCGACCGCGACGTCCTCCTGAAAGAGAAGCTGGACAGCATCAAGACGCAGTTTCCCAACCGGTTGAGGGTCGTTTACACCGTCAGTGACCCAGTCGATGGCTCGCCGTTCAGGAAGGGTTACGTGACAAAGGAGCTCTTGAATGACGTCCTTGACGGTGTCGCAAAGGAGGACACGAAGGTCTTCGTCTGCGGGCCGCCCGCTATGGAGGCGTCGCTTGTTGGAACCCGTGGCTGGACCGGCGGGAAGCCGGGAATTCTCCAAGAGCTCGGCTACAGAAGCGACCAAATCCACAAGTTCTAGATCAATATTCTGAGAACACCCTGCCACAGACCTTTTCGATTACTGCTCTAGCGGGTCGTATTTATCTCTTGGGCTACGGTATTAATAGAATAGATAGGAATAGTGTAAAATCGATGGTATAAAGGACCCATAGTGCCACGAGCGTTTACAAATAATATGTGAACTACCTTTTCTCCACAAAACATGCCTCGTACACCTCAACTAAGTTTAAAAGCAGCGCGGACACGCAGCCCCAAATAGAGGTCGAGGAGCCGCAACGTTGCATAGAGGCGACGAAGAGTATGTATCAGTCTTCTTTATTGAGGTGATTGAACCGAGTCGGTCATAGAATGGCTCATCTGGGAGTAAACGTCACGACACAACCCTGCACACCAAGTTCGATGCACAAGATAGAACAAGCTCATCCAGAATATAAGCGTAAATACAGAACAATGCACCTCCGCTGGAATCTATATGCGCCCGCCATCCTAACCCCCTCGGTGTTGAAATGCCAGACCACCAACACTCAATCGCAATCTAGTTGTTCTTTGACGTCTGCATATCAGCTGGGTGTTCGCGCCCCTCATGGTGATCTACCTGGCCGTCGAAACTAGCCTCGACGTCCTGCTTCTTCCCCAACTCCTCATTAAAGCCGAATAGCTCGTTCATATTCTCCAGGCTAAGTCCCTTCGTCTCCGGCACGAAGAACCAAACGAATATTGCCATGACGAAACAGAAGCAAGAGAAGAAGATGTACGTGCCAAACCCACCGACGCCCAACTCCTCAAGCATCGGCGGCACCGCGCGGCTGACGACAAAGTTGAACAGCCACTGCGTCGCGGCGGCCAGGGAGACGTTGGTGGCTCGCAGCCGGGCCGTTGCAATCTCGGACACGTAAATCCAGCACACGGGCCCCCAGCCGAACTGAAATAGACAGGCGAATAGGAATACGCAAACCAGTGCTACGTATCCGGCCGCTGACACCGTTTCGCCTTCTCCTGGCTGGGCCACGCGAACGAAGATGCCGATGTAGAGCATGGTCAGGGCCTGGCCAATTCCCGTCCAGAGCAGGGAGCGGCGACGGCCTAGCGAGTCGGCAACGAAGACGAGGAACACGACGACGGCAATTAGTTTGACGAGGCCGTAGATACCCGTTGCGAAAAGTTCGTTGGACTCTCCCGTGACACCAAGAGTGGCGAAAATCTGCGGTGCGTAATAGTTGATGGCGTTGGTACCTTGTGCGCTAGGTCAGTCATCTGTCTAAAACTTCGAATGGTAGTGGGGAATGGTGGGAGATGTACCTGTCATCTGCTGGAAGAACATAAGAGTGATCGAGATAATGACGCGCTTGCGGTTCGCAGGGACCAGCCACATTTCCTTCTGTAGACTCTTCCAGCTTGCGCCGTCAAGGATGGCGTTCTCTTCTTCAATAGCAGTTCGGATGCCGTTGAACTCATCGACGACGTACGGGTGGTCCGGGGGAAGAGCTCGGATTTTGGATAGGACGGCTCTGGCGTCCTCCCACTTGTCCTGCTTGGCCAGGTGGCGCGGGCTTTCGTTGCACAAGAACATTGAGATCATGAGCAAGAGAGGGGGAAGGGCCTGGATGGCGAGGGGGATCATGTACCGCGCCGTGCCGCTGATATGCTGGACGCAGCCGTAATTGATCCAGTATGCCAAGAAGATTCCGGTGACGATGAAGAGCTGATAGATTCCAGTAAGACCGCCGCGGATAGCTCGAGGGGCATTTTCAGCAACATATAGGGGGTTGACCATGGAAGCGAAGCCGGTACCGAAGCCGCTAATGAATCTGCATTAAGGGTGAATAGGTAGCATGTTAGCATCGGCACGCGATAGTATAATTGGGTATAGAGCAAAGGGGTGAGCCATACCTGCCGATATACATGGGTGCCAGGTGGCCGGAAGCAGCAGCTTGGAAAACGACGCCAACGATGCTAATGCCACCAGCGCCCCAGATAAGAACGGGCCTGCGACCGAGGCGATCGGCGGCATACGCAGCAAGCAGGGCGCCAACGAAGCATCCAGCCTGCAGTGTACTCACGATGTTCGCGTTGAGATTGGCTCTGTCGATATCGCTGGCGTGTTCCTCCGTGAGCTTGTACAGTCTGTGGAGTTAGTTCGTTAGCTTCCGAACGTCAAAAGAAGAAGACAGCCAACTCAACCAGCGTACTCTTGGAATTCGGGCATGCGAAGGACACCGCCAATGACTCCCGTGTCAATTCCGAAGATCAAGCCACCAAAACATGCCTGTGGTCAGGTATTAACAAGACGTTTCCCCGCTAACAATTACTTATAAGCCGTTGAGTGTCAGGAAAAACTTACCGAGCAGGCGAGAGCATAGACCCTCCATCCGTAGATTTCGGGAGGGTCATTTTTCATCGCGTCATTTCTCACAATCTTCTGCAGAAGGGACGGCATGATGGTTGCCGGTGTAGAGTGTTGTGCTCAGTGGTGCAGCGGTCAACTCCCTAACGAGGAACCAAAGTGATTAAGAAAATTAGAAGCTTGTCCGCTTACTCTGAACGGGAATGGAGAGAAGAACGCGGGCTTTCCAGAACGGAAAAGTACGATCGAGGTCTTCAAGTATTTGTACGTATATACGCCAGCCACTCCACAATGGGCAGGTCGAGATACGGCGATCCCTGCACGTGGTCGAGGATAACTTGGTCTCAATGGAGAGTGGGGGTGGACGGCGTAAGCTGCATGCATGGACAAGCCCCTGCGCCATAGACCGAGAAGCTTGGCTGGTTCGCGATCCCTAATCTTGAATGGCCGATCCATCACCCGAGGTCACGATAAGCCAATGCCGAGCACTTGGTCAAGGACGATGACAACATCTAAGTGGTGGGGCTTTTTTCCCCACGGGGAGACAATGGGGTTGACGATACCAGGGATCCACGAGCCCAGGCGGAAAATTCCCCCTCCACGAATGAGACATCGTGATTCAGCGCGGCGCCGGCGACCCCCTCCCCGGTTTGGGGTAAGCTCACCCCCGCACATCTTTCCGAAAGGAATTCTTCTCCCCCAACCTAAAATACGACCAGACTACGAAAGCTTAACCTCCAAGCCTCCGAGCTGCTAAAGCTCTTGGCAAGATGGCGGAGACCGCAGCATTCCTCACAGAGGACCCACTCAGCGCCCAAGTTACTTGTTTCTTGGCATGCGGAAGCCGAAGAAGACTAACATGACGTTTATCCGAGTGCCAGGTACGGCACTGCCGTTCGGGAATTCGCTGGGGGAAGCTGGCCCGATATGTGACAGTAGCCCCCGGGAAACGACGAATTTCTCGAGAGTGATTTGATGAGTGTCAGCCTGTCGACGACCTGGGGCCTTCATTCTGAGAAGAGTGCGGGTACAGAGACCGGGGTTTCCACGGTGTAGTCCGGCGCCGAGGACGGGAAAGTGCGGGCTGGCCCTGGCTCGTGGACGTCGCAATGTTGCAAGCCGGGAAATCGTCGGCCGAGTTGCAGGAGACATCTCGAATGCCATAGTGATTCTTACCACCCTGGCCTAAGCGGTCGAACCGCATGTGGGAGATCATCGTTCTTGTTTCCTCGTCGGCCTGCGGAAGGTTCATCCCAGATTGACGGACCCAGTTTGCCGGGTGTCTTTGGCTCTTGGCATCCGGGCCAGCAGAAAGAATATGGAAGGCGTCCTAGCCATAACACTACATTCATGGCCGGCAACCAGTCGGGTTTGTACACCCGAAACGTGGATGAAAGCCACAAGTCACTCGGCAAGCTTTACCGAAACGAGGCGGCCTCAGACAATAATGTTACATGAATGCAGGTCTCTTTCACCTATTTCTCGAATCGGGACGAAGGTAAAGATGTCCCTTGGACTGGCGTGGCTCTGATTAGATGGTTCCGAAGTCAGTGGATGTGTTTGCCTCTAAAGGCGGCCTCGAATTATATTGAGTACTCAGACGCTGGGTCGGCGCTAACCACTTTTTTATAGCTATCAGATCCTCCAAAGTGTTGTTGAACTTTAACTCGTCGTCAGTGTTAAGCATCACTTCACTAACTCACGCTCTCAAAACACCCTCAGTGAACTTAAACTTCCTTGTTCAGCAATCCATAATCTGTCGAGGTGTCGCCGGCTAAGCCCTTGAGGGTTCGGCTGACAGTTGGTGCGTGGAACGAGTGAATGGGAGGAGGGTGAGGTTCCGGTTTCTGTTGACTTATATCAACGCCATTAAAGCACCTTGATCTTGCATATACCTATGTTTGACGCGATTAACTGACTACGGTTAGATTTAGGCTGAAACTACCACAGCATATCTCTGTCCAGCTTAATGGCTCTATGTGAACCACCACCTAACCGGTTAACCCAGAACGAAAACACCTTTCACTTAAAATATCTACTAGTTACGTCTATCCCCATTTATATAGTGTCATAGCATACGCCTACAAAATCCCAACGCCCATAGCCCAAAATTATTCAAACCCGAACTCCTTATCAAGCTCCTGTGCTAGGTTAACGGACCTCTGAATAACTCCCTTTTCGCCGGCTGAAAGTTCCATGGGCTCCCCCCCCGACATGCAGCTCATCTTCGCCTTCTCTGGCCACTTCTTCCACGTCCCGTCGATCATCAAATGCGTCGGCACGCCGAACGCTTTCTTGTCCACGTGCTTATTCTTCAGCAGGCCACCGTTGTACCAGAGGAGCCGGTCCCGCTCGTCGAGGTGCCCGATCACGAAGCTGCAGACGTTCGCGTCGCCCTCTGTCGTGGGGTTCTTTGGCCAGCCGACCATGCTCGCATAGTGCCCCTCAAACGCGTACGGTGAGCCGGTCAGCTCGAGCCCGAACCACCAGGACTCTTTGTCCCCGTGGCCCATCGTAAAAGTTGTCTTCCTGACTTCTTTCGAATTCTGCCACCCGGTGTGGAGGAGACCAGCGAGGATGTCTAGTCGAGACTTGTTAAGTACTACAACTCCCGAGTCGCCCTCCTCGGAATAGCCTTCCGTGAAGGCACGAGACCTGTTCAGAACGGCGCTGGGCTCGTCGATCTGTGACTCCCACCACTCGTGCCGGTCTTTGTAAGAGCCCTTCCATAACAGGCGGTCGTGGAAGAGCAATGCCCCGTTTTGGACGTATGCCTCCTGTGTTAGCAGAGTCTCGGGCTGTTGGATGAAGACGGCGTCGGCATCGACTAGGATGACCTCCTCGAAGGAGCTCCCGAGCGCTGCGAAGGCCTTGATAGCCCACCCTCCGTTCCGGAGATCGAGCGTCTCGTCGTCGAATACCTCCAGTACATCTAGGAATCGAATGTCCTCAAAGCGTGATTCCAGCCGCTTCCTGTCCTCTGGCGGAAGGTCTTCGTCGCCCGCATACGCCACCTCTATAGGGAGGGCGCAGTGAAGCACATCTCGTAGGGAAGCGATCAAGTGGTATGCGAATCGAAGGGTGCCCGAGCCAGTCGGGAGAACTATCCCTTGGGTTCCCGGCCCATAGGATGCCCGGAGGTCGGAAAGGGGTGTTTCGGAATCGGGCTTCCGCGGGGAATGCTGTAAGAACGGGAATAGGGAGGGTGCGGCTTTCTCGACCGCCCGTAGCAGTCGTACCCTCTCGTATACACTTGAAGCAGACTCGGCGGAGGCTAACCAGTCACGAAGCCGTTGCGCCCGTCGCCCGAGTTCGCCAAACTGCTCTTTGTAGGGCTCCTCCACGGGAGATTCAACGAAGGACTGCGCTACCCGATCGATGTTGCCCAGCTCCTCCTCTGTGTAACTCCATCCCCACGATAAGGAGGAGCGGTATGGGTTATAGGGTGACAGGAAGATGAAGACGAAGAGCAAGCAGAGGGCAGTCGTCGCGAAGCGCGTGAACGTGTAGGGCTGGGAAACGAGCATAATGGGGCTTCATCATCGGGCTTCACGGGCAGGAAGAACGAGCATAAGGGTTTGGCATGGCTAGCCGGGTGCGAAGGGGAGAAGGCTTACTACTTGTAGTCTGGAGATATCTGCCATTCTTGTGGGACTTCTCTGAATCCCTGAGGGAATGGTCCCCAGCCAGGGCCGCGTATTAGTGTGCGCCCTCTGGTCACACAAGTACATGGGGCCGGGTGGGCCGGCACCATTGTGCGCAGCCACCGGGCGCAACACTCTCACACGACAAAACGCCCGGCCGCGTAACCCTTCACAACGAAAAAAGCAACCCGTATCACCACGCGGCCGCCCCACCTTTTAGAGGCGCTAGAAGGATCGAGGGAATCAAGGGATTGAAACAGGCCTGTGAGGATACCGCCCAACATTGTCATCCCCACTTGCGTAATTCGCGCATTATAAAAAAATTGCAGAGCAGGAAGATATTAGCGTATTGATGGACTGAAAGGAACGTGCCGATCTGCGGGGCCAGGATCGAATATCCTGCCGACCTGCCGAAGAAGGGGCAACGATCAAAGGTCAAACAGGTGGAGTGGGACGGGAGTGTCCGAGTCCCTGACAGGGTCGAGGAGTTACCGACATGGCGGTCCAGCCCTCTAATCGTTCCCCCAGTTTATTTTATTATTATTATTTTTTTCGGACCGAAACTCCTCCGTTTGGATGGACAGTATTTTATTTTACATTACAGCTTATTACCAAGTATCCTGCAGCGCCCCAAGGGCTGAGGTCGGTGCTCTGACGAGAATGTCTCAAACGACTTGTGGAACCAGCGTCATCAGTGCCCACAGCCGCGCGAAGATTGTATACGAAACTGTGATGTATCCTAGAAGAAATCCATTGGAGATCCTGACTGTTACTGGGCCTAGAGAGACACTATGGATTGAGGATTTCCGTCAATGCCATCCCAGTAACAGTCAGATCGTCTCTTCAAGCTTCAAACGCTCCCAGTAGCTTTGAACATTCCCAGAGACCCAACTTGACCCATTCCTCGGGTTCACACGAGTGAAGTAGTACGATAACGAAGAGTTACTGCTGTAGCAATGATCCTGAATGCTGCCAGGAAAATAGTGGTTCCTTCCTTGACAGAGAAGGAGAGATTATCGACGAAAGTACGTTGTCGTTGACGTCGGAATCCCTGTCGTCGCACACCATTCAGCACCACCGATACCCCCTCTCCGGAGAGAGCTCAACGGAGCCCAGCTCTACCCCGGCGACGTAGTCCCTGACTCTACCGCCTTCAAAGTGCGCTTGGTCCTCGGAATCACACAGGCATCCATCATCTACTGCCACTGGTGCGTGGTTCCTGTTCAGGAGGACACAGGCACAGTCGCTCCCTGCCACGAACGAGCCCAACACCTCAGTCGCGGGATACAGCTATTTCCAGGTACAGGCATATTCCGACGATCTGCCTCAGATTGTGGGAGACCTGACGGACACATCGAAGCCCGTGGAGCCTGCTGAGCTAGGGGCGGAGGATGTAAACCAGCCCGAGAGATGACGGCAGGGGTCAGATCCTTAGGCGGAACGAGATGAGTGTGTAACGCTGCGTGCAGGCGTGGTCTCGCGATGGCACACACTGGCTCTGCCTACAAGCCGGTGCTACCATAACCCATTCCATTTGGGAGTTTTATTTGTACTCACTATCGTCGGCATAAGCTAGGGAGGGAGAGGGACTGTCTTCCTCTTCTAGGAAACGTGACCGGAAGGCCCCGTGGCTCCTACGAAACCAATGGAAGGAGGGGTTGCTGAATCCAGAAGTTTAGACTCCTGTAGATAATAGTAATACGCAGTCGACCAATTTTAGTTCGTTGTTTTTCAGAAGCTCGCTTCCTGGAAGAGAGCTGGATCGCAAAAAGCCGTCCTACATTTTGTGTCCGCAACGGCCTTCAGGGTAGATTTATACCATCTCAGCATCTGTTTGCACTATCCTCGGATGTGATCGATAACGCAAAGGGTAACTTATAACTGAAAACGAATTCAGAAGCTACAGGCGGTAGTAGAATCCGCCTTAGCGAGGAGTATATCGGTTATCCTACAAAGAACGACCAAGGTGTCCTGGCTTCCCTACAGCCGCCTCCTAGTAATAATGATGACTATCGTATCCTTCGCTAAATAGGCGATCTTATCTGGGTTTCCAGGCTCGTAAACACGCTCAGGTCGACGTTCACGAACCTCTCTTCATCTATCAAGATGAGGTTAGCCAGTGCGGGTTCGTTCTGATAGACAGCATGCTGTTTCAGTGCGGAGAAAGGTTCTTCAAGTTTGCGCTGCACCTTCTTGGGCTTGAGAATGGCACACTCGGCGGGAAACGGCCGCGGTCACAAGTGTTTAATAGTAATCTAGATCCATTGCGGGAGCCATGATGTAGCCTGGGCGAGAAGCGCGCTAATATTTGGCCCGTTGGATGACGGGAGAGGGGGCGTTTGTCGAATGAGGTTGTCTGCGTTGTGTCTAGAACGGTGCGCAGTCGCACACACAGCCTAGCTGGGGAGGCGGAGCTGCAACGTAATGCCAGTACATGGCCGCATTTCAATTGCACCGTTAGTATATACCTCGATTTTCCTTGGAATAACTTGTTTTCTTCATCATCCGTTTTTGAGCCATTTCATAACTTGGTGTCGGCTGTACTCCAATCTGAGGCACGTGAGAAGACTTGGGCGCGGGTTTACATCTTCCCGTCCGGACTCGGAGGATTACCGGAGCTTCACCGAAAGTCCGAAAGGGAACCGGTGAGTCCTCAGCCCCCTTTACTCCACAGAAATAAGACCAGATCAAGTACGACATGCCCAGTGAGAACCTGCAAACTAATGCAGGCCGAGAGAGATGTCGTGGCACGTTAGCCTGGCGGTGTGGGACACGCGCCCGGGGTCGGGCCGCCCCCTAGCACAAATAGCATTAGCAAACGGGACGGGCAGGGAGAAAAGGTAGGCTGATGGGCCAGCACAGCATAATGATGGCATGAAGAAGAAACTGGAATTCGTCGAGATTGATGGGCGAGCACGCAATCCAAGGACGATTTTGCATCGGTGGCATTCGGAAAACTCTGACGGGCGGACGGGAAGGGGCATCCGTCCGCCGAGAGACAAGAGAGGCCCGAAAGCGGCGCAGGGGAAAGTGAAGAGCGGGATATATAAGTGCTTTTACCACTTCCCAGCTTTCGATCGATCAAGCCGGGGGGCTTTCGCATGAAGTTTTCCGGGGCTGTCATAGGCCATATCTTATTCAGCTGCTTTGTTGTGTGCCCAGTCGCACAATATGCGTCAATCGCTTGACCAAACAAGGACCAGCCAGACTCCAGGGGAACATTAAGGCTTCTTGCGCCCTCCAACTCATTTAGCAGACGCATTCCTCTACCGAAAGTTCTCCCTCGAAACACGTATTCTCCTCTCCTCCAGCATTAGTTCAATTCGAGCCAAACCATTGCGGGAGGCACCTCGAGACAGGCGCAGTCTGCGTCAGAGTGGATTTCGCCCTGCGGCCATCCTATCACGGGTCGAGGGCCATGTGCCACCGAGCGGTGTCTCAGCAGTATCCCTAGCAAGGGGCAGCGAGAATCAGGACTAGTCGCCGTCCGCAGACCTGCACGAGCATCCGAGGAAGCCCAACTGATAATACCGACGCTGACTCACGCTCCCCTGTCCTGTCTCTCCGTGATCTCCCTTCTTCCTTCCTCTCGGCTAGAACAGCAGCGACGATGGAGCTCCGGCACTGGCAGCGAGACGACAGTGCGTCCAGCGAGTCCGGGGACTCTGGCGACGGGATGCATGACGAGAACTGCGCGGGATGCCTAAGGATCGTGAAGGAGGAGGAAGAGAGGTTCCGCGGCTGGCAGGAGAATGAACGCGTCGTCGAAGTCAGCACAGATCTGGAAGGTGAGCACGAGACCCTCCTTCTGCACCCTCGTCTTATTTGCCGGTTGTATATCTCGTCAGCGTACAAGCCCACGGCACGAGCGGTCGTGCCTTTCGCTGTATGGGAGGGCTGTCCCCCGATGAGAAGAGGTCGTCAGTTTTATTCTGCCCGACTCGGACCCAAAAGAGATGGGCGCCGTAACGAGGGGACCCATTCCCTCCCACCACACCGCCCTCTGGTGTGTCAGGAACTCCCCCCTCACCCCCCAAACGTGCCCCTCATAACCCCACCACGCCTGCTATTTTAGTCTGCTCTGAGTGGCCAATTACCTGGCCAAGGAGCCTATGACAGGGACTCGATACTACGCCATCGCCAGCTAAATTTCGTCAGAGCTCCCCTGCCAGGCATCATGCACCATCCCACCCACACGAGTCCCTATCATGACCGCCCCAGGCCGACCTCACCATGAGCTCCCTTCATACTCCTCCGCGCCCTCCAGCAGCGACACGGCTGGAACTACTCAGGCTGACGCCCAGCAAGCAGGCGAGATGACACTCCCGATCCCCCTCCCGCTCGACCCGCTCGACCAGACCTACCCGCAGAGCCCGCCCGAGCTCGTCCACCGCCTCCATCACGACAGCTCCGTCCTCGCGCTGGTTGTGCGCACCGATCTCGACTACATCTTCGCGGGCACCGAGGGCGGCGAGATCGTCGTGTGGTCGCTCGCCACCTTCCGCCAGGTCCACCGCGTCCAGGCCCACAAGCGCAGCGTCCTCTCGCTGTCGCTGTCCCCCGACGGCTCGCTGCTGTTCTCGAGCGCGGGGGACCCCGTGGTCAATGTATGGTGTCCGAAGTCTATGACGAGGCTGTACGAGATTTACAGCACCTACGACCTGGGCGACCTCTTCTCCGTGGCATACAGCCCCCAGCACGACACGCTGTACATTGGCGCGCAGAACACGACCATACAGTGGGTGAACCTTGGGGATCCCAACCTCAGGGTCCCGCCCGACTCGGCGAGGCACCCTGATCGGAGGAATCACCGCTTCTTCGACTCCAAGGCCGTCGGGGGCACATCTACGCCGCGGCGCAGCCACGAGAAGTGGGCGCTCATACCGAAGGCGGAAACGGTTCTCGAGATTGATACGAGCTCCATCAAGAACTTTGCGCACTTTGGATATGTGTACTGCATGCTGATGGCGAAGGGGCCTACAGTGCTTGTGGAGCACGATGAGGACATTTTGATATCTGGGGGCGGCGACGGCACGATAAAGCTGTGGCGCCTGGGCGCGGATGCCTTGAGCGACGATGACAGCCTTGGTTCGGACGCGGAGCATGGGATCAAGGAGATAATGTGCCTTGGCAGTGATGACGCCGAGTCCGTCCTGTCGCTGGCCCTCGATGGTTCGTTCCTCTACTCTGGGAAGATTGAGGGCATTATAGAGCTTTGGGATCTCGACACAAAGCAGAAGCTGAGGTCGATAAGGGCGCATAGGAGCGACGTCATGTCACTTCAGATGAGCTGGGGTTGTCTATGGAGCGCAGCAGCAACCGGATCCGCGGCGGTAAGCTTGGATGTACCCAGACCGCCACGAACACAAAGAACTGACTTTCCACAGAAACACAGCACCGCGCACTACGGCAAGGACGCGCCGAGCGGAGACGTCACCCAGAAATACCAGTGCCTCAGCCGTTGGAGAGCGCACAAGGGCAAGATCCTGGCCACGGCCGTCACGGCCTACAGGCACAACAGCTTCTTCATCACGGGCGCCAACGACGACGAGGTCTGCATCTGGCGCGCCAGCGAACCGTGCGACGAGCTCGTCGCCAAGGGAGACGCAGACGACAACGTCTTCACCTCTACGCTCCGCGAGTTCGTGTCGTTCAAGACCGTGTCCTCGCGGCCCGAGTTCGCCGAGGACTGCCGCCGCGGTGCCACCTTCCTCGGGAGCCTCTTCAAGAGGCTGGGCGGCCATGTCGAGATGCTCAGCACGGAGAAGCCGCACAACCCGGTTGTCCTCGCGACCTTCTCGGGCAAGCTCCAGCCGCCTGAAAAGCGAAAACGGGTGCTCTTCTACGGCCATTACGATGTCGTGGCAGCGGATAATAAGAAGGGTACGTGGGTTGGCGGGGACCCCTTCCAGATGGAGGGGAGGAACGGATATCTCTACGGGAGGGGTGTGAGTGATAACAAGGGGCCGATCCTCGCGGCACTATTCGCCGTCACGGATCTGATGGAGGCGAAAGCGCTAGAGAATGATGTTGTGTTCCTGATTGAGGGGGAGGAGGAGTACGGGTCCAGGGGCTTCCCTGAGACGGTGAGGCAGAACAAGGATCTTATTGGCGATGTGGATTACATCCTTCTCGCGAACAGCTACTGGCTGGACGACGAAGTCCCCTGCCTCACTTACGGCCTCCGCGGTGTCCTCCACGCGACGGTCTGCGTGGACTCGAACCAGCCGGACCGGCACTCCGGTGTCGACGGATCGTGCCTCAGGAATGAGCCGCTCTCGGACCTCACGTCTGTCCTGTCATCTCTCAAGGGGAAGGGAAACCATGTGCTCATCCCGGGATTCTACGATAATATCCTACCCGCGTCGCCAGATGAGGACTCCCGCGCAGACGAGATCGCATCGGTCCTCATGCGGAGGCATCCAGGCCTGCACTCGCTCGACGAACAGAAGGCCCTCCTTCGCGCGAGATGGCGGGAGCCGAACCTCACGATCCACAGGTACAAGGTCTCAGGGCCCGACGGCAGCCTCGTGAGTAGCCACGCCAGTGCGAGCATCTCCCTCCGCCTCGTCCCCGGTCAGGAGCTTGACGAGGTGGTCTCCGCCCTGCAAACCTATCTCAACGAGGAGTTTAGCAAGCTCGACTCCGACAATTCGTTCTCTATCAAGATCGACAACAAGGCCGAGCCGTGGCTGGGTCACCCGGGAAACGCCATATTCCGCACCCTCGAGTCCGCGGTGGTGAAGGTGTGGTCCGACTCGCTGGGCGATGGGGTAGGTGGACGACCAAGGAAGCCGCTCTACATCCGGGAGGGAGGGTCGATTCCCGCGATTAGGTTCCTGGAGAAGGAGTTTGGGGCGCCGGCGGCGCATTTGCCGTGTGGGCAGGCTAGTGACGCTGCACACCTTGATAACGAGAGATTGAGGATATTGAATCTTGTGAGGAGTAGGGAGATTTTTGGGATTGTTTTTAGGGAGTTGTAAGGGCGTTGCGAAGGCGGGGGGAGAAAGGAAATATGGCGGCGTTTGGGATTGGGGTTAATTCATGGATCTTGAGGGTGTTTGCATGGTTAGATGTCCGTACATGCGATAGAAGGTCATTTATCGCGGTTCGCGTGAGTCTGCTGGCTCATGGCTGGTGACCGAGGCGTCAACAACCTCGTCAGGAGCAGTATCTTCCCATTCTCTCGGTCAAGCTGTACAGGAGAAAGCTGTAGGTTGTCTGTGAACATAGACACCATCCTCGATTCCTTGTCATCTGTCTAAGACGTCCTCGATATCCCGAGGACCCTGATCTTACATCTCGGCTAGATGGCTTTCCAGAAGCTCCCTACACAGGTAAGGATAACCTTGTACGGCCGACTGTCATGCCGTTTCGCAACATCCAAGCGTCCACAGCTCGCAGCTCTTCCCGTACATGATTACTCTCCTACCCTACCTCTTGGTCCCTCACCAACCCCCCGGCCCCCCAAAAAGGATCCGTCCCGCTCCCTCTTCCTTCCTCCTCAGTTTTTGGTTCCACAGGATAAAAGACGTGAAATCTATAGTACACTTCCCAACGCCAAGTTACCCCTTTCGCAGATAAAAGATGATGCAGATTAAAGTGGTTGTTCGTGGTGGCGGGAGGGCGAGATGAGCGATGTATACAACGGCATCATCCGCTCAACGATGGATGCCGAAAAAAATCGATTCGAAAATGGACAAAAGAGGAAATGGAGGGGAGAGTTGAAACGCGATTATCATATGCGCGGCGCCAGGCTCGAAGGACCCGGGAATCGAAATTGTCGCTTGAAGCGAGTCGCCAGCGGAAGGGGAAAAGCTCGCAGATTAGGCCATTTGCCTCTCGGCCCCCGGAGGAGGGGGAGCCTAAACCATCATCAGCACAACCATCCTCATCGCTTCCTACCTCGTGACTCAAGAGCACGGGGACAAACTCACCTCAAGCTTCGTGTTGCCCGCAAAGTACTTCCCGATCCCGATCCCCACCCCCTCAATGACCGCCAGCAACACGGCGCAGCCGATGGCGCCGTTCCGCATCGCCTTGTAACCGCCACGCACGGCGAGCGCGCCGCCGGTGAAGAAGCCGGCGATGATGGCATTGTAGGGGTCCTCCTTCCGACGGATGCCCTTGACAGTGCAGTCGAAGGTTGAGAAGAGGCCGCCCCAGACGCCGAAGTTCCCACCCAGGACGGGGGCGCGGAGCTTGACGGCGGTAATGGCGCCCGCGCGGCGCTCGCCGTAAGGGCTGTTCCGGAAGCCCTTTACGCCGTGCCAGATAGTGCCTCCGATGGCCTGTAGTCTCGCGTTAGGGTCTTGTCTTTGGGTATAGGAAGGGATACGGATATATGTCGCTAGGGAATGGGAGTGGGATGCATACACCCATGCAGAAGGCTCCGCCAAAGTCATTGAGGATGACCCAGGGGCAGGGATCGCGCTCGTGATTCATCGTGGCGGGTAGAGTCGTGAACTGGCTTTATCTCACGAGGCGGGAGCGGTCTTCGTTCGTCCGGTCGTTGATGGGTGGACGGGGGAGGTGGAGGGTTTGGCGATGGAGCTTGTCGGGTGCTGGATCAGCGATAAGGGTGACGAGCTTGAAATTTCGAGACCTGAAAATTTGGTCGGGATTTTCGGGTAATGTCAAGGCAGCTGTCGTGGCGCTATGTGGAGCAGCGCAGGTGGTGGCAGCCGTTAGCCGGAAACATTGTAATGGGGCTCGGATTTTCCAGCGAGCGCGATTTTGGGCAAACGAATTCTCCCAGACAGCCACGGCCTGTATTCAAAATGTACAAGACGACGGATCCCCATATTGAACCTTATCACAATTTCCCACGCTAGAGGCTTAATTCTCATCCATGTAATTATCGTTATGTATTTACAATCTACTGTATCTTAACGAAACGTCTAAAACAAGCCCAGAGCGACCACAGCAGCCACCACACCGCCGAGGGACGCATCCATCGCAACGGCACTAGAGCCGGCGTCATCTCCGCCCTCCGAACTCTCATCCGACGCTTCCTCGTCATCATCGGCCCCGTCCGACCCGCTCTCCTCCGGCGCAGCCCCAGACTCGGTCGGCGCAGGGGTAGTCAGCGCCTCAGACCCAGAAACATCCTCATCCCCGCTCTCCTCGGCATCACCGGTCTCCTCGGCCTCGGCCTCGGCCGTGGTGCTCGAGGGCATGAACTTTGGCGAGTACGTCTCGGTCCCTTCGTAGTTGTCACAGCCGGGAACGTCGGTCTTGGGCGGGGCGCGCCCGCCACCGCAGTCGAGGAGCTCGCAAATCTCGCCTGAGTCCGGGACGTACCACGTTCGGGTGGCGTAGGGATGGATGTCGGTGCGGCCCGGGGGCGTGTACACGCCGTCGACGTAGGTGCAACCCTCGAGGTCGGTCTTGGCGATGGCCGTGGCAGCGAGGGCCGTGAGGGCGAGAAGGCGGAAGGCCATTTTGGTGTTGTTGGGTGGGCCGGTGAAGGTAAGTGTAGTAAAAACGACTGGACGGCTTCAGTGGAAGCCTTGAGGTGTGGCGAAAGTTGGGTTCAAGTTATATCACAACTGCAGAGGACGAGAGGAAATTCGCCACAGTGTTGGAGGTCTCTCGCCGTATTTATGGTTTCTCATTTCCCTCTCAGCCGGACACCTCTTGGCTGAATCCTTCCGTGCCGGAAAGCCGTGAAGTTCGTTGGACCCTAGGCTCCAACGAGCTTCGCCCCAGTCGCCTGGCCCCGTAGTCCACGATAGCGCGCCATTATTGTCCGCAAGCAATGCCTTGGCTGCTTGGCTGGGAGCTCACAGCCAATTATAGCGACAGATTCCGAGCTTCATTTCGGAATCTCGGCCGCTTTAAGCGGGGAGCTGCCGAAAAGGGGCAACTTGTGGGGCCACGGCGCTGGGTCCCAGGGCCCTTCCGGGACTCCTGTACCAGCCTTATGAGGCGAGAGACAGGTTCGATCGCCAACACCCACCTTCCCGGGACGGTGTGACGCCGCGGAAGGCGATTGGCGGCCCTATTTCTTCCTGTTTGCATGAAGGCACTTTGCCAGGGAAGTATGTGAACACATCCCGCAAATCGAGTTCACATCCGGGTCAAGTCACGGCCGGATCGATGGAGAAGATCTTGCGACCACAGAAGTATGGATTTAGCCGGGCCTCCGCATCTCTGGTCGCTCTCCTCTTTAGTAGAAATCCGATGGTATTCGTAGGGTTATTTTCATTGATTTCCACTTGGAAACGCGTGAAGCCTACTCTCTGCGCCTGGCAGCTCCATACCGAATCCCTTCTCGGTCGGTAGCAAGCCTTTTCGGCGAACCACACCATGAAAGCCGGCGTTTGCCTCACCGCGACAGCATTACCCGGCTCCCTCGGTCATTGTAAGATTAAACCGGAACCGTCGTTCCACCGCGCCCTATAGCGCTGGCCGAGATAAGATGGGCTGATAGGAATCCTGCAGACTGCTTCCACCGGGTCATCGTAAACGGAACCGAGACCGAGCCGTGGCAATATGTCAGGTAAAGCTTACACCAGGCCTTTTGGTTTGGAAATCGTTTGCACTCCTAGCGCGATTGCATTTGTTGACGAGCCATGTGTACTAGGAACGTCACAGCTGGCCCAGCCACTTACAGCATCCCCAATGCTCCTCCCTACCAAGAGAATCCGATGTTAGATCTTAACTCTGAAAACATAAGATGCGGTCGAAATGCGTCAATATCGGGAAGAGAGTCTGATGTGGCGACCATTGTGGCTGGGGACATCGTCGGCTTCCTCCCGTCAAGTTTGGTATGTCACTTCCCGCTCCGTGTTATTCCGGCCGCGCTTGATGCCGTGACACACACATTCGCTTCTGACTGCCCGTCGGCAAGATCGGAAAGGATATATACCACCAGGGACCAGGTCTAGCCTACCTGTCGAAGCCTCCCGACGGCACAGATGTCCGAGACTATGACGGAAGCGGAGAGTGGTTCAAGATCGAGGATGTAGGGCTTAACCTCACTCACTCCGCGCAGCCAGGCCATGAGAACGAGGCTCGATGGATGCTTCAGGGTTTATTCAGGGTACTACCTTATCGAGATAGTGGCGTGGGACTGATTGGATATGAACACCTTAGCTGACTTGGAGCAGTTCGACGTACGAATCCCAGAGTTAACACCGCCGGGCCAATATCTCCTCCGCGTGGAGCACATATACCCTTGGGCAAAGTGGAATCAGACGCAGTTTTTCGTCAATTGCGCACAGATTAAAATTTTAGGCCCAGGTGGAGGTGCGTCTCAGCGAGGGCCGGGCTTCGCGACGGACACTGACAGCTACGTGACAGGCACCCCTGGCCCAACGGCGAGGTTTCCGGGCGCCTACTCAAACGAGGACCCAGGTACAGTGCTCTCCACTTTCCGGTCTTCGCTCCTCATGAAATCAGTCGTATAAGCTGCAGGGAGCCTTGAGTTTTGTTGCTAACGGGATCTTTTTGTGGCCAGGAATTCTCATCTCCCAGAAGCTGTTTGATGCCGGGGCATGGCGAGATGTGCCGGGACTCGATGTCCGCGAGTACACGGCGCCTGGCCCGCCAGTGTGGGACGGGTTATGATTATTGCCAAGTTCGAGAACATTGGAGAGCGCAAGAGTATGGGGATATGAACAGCTAGTGTGCCCGAATACGCGAATACAAGCCACCTGATGTCCAACACTCTCCGTCTCCCCAACAGCCGCTTAGCATATCCCAGCACTGCACTCTAACGCGATTCTCCTCCCGAGAGCACATTTTTATTTTATTTTCCTTTCTTATTCTATTTTATTCTTCTCGTGACGCTGCCTGCCAATCGAATTCGAGACTTCCATCCCAGGCCGGTATACCGTATAGCCAACAGAGCCGGTAGGTTGCTCCAAGGGAGAGGCGCTCGCACCATGGGCACTTAACCAGGGTGTCATTTAACGACACATACGTAAATCTGATCTCCTTTCATTCCATCAGTCTCCTGGTGCGTCCCCCGTTCCCTTCTAAATCCCATTATTGCTCCACCCCCGGCTGCAAAATCTGACAATTGTTTCGTTGGGGACAGGTCGGAACAACTTCCCACTGCTCCAAAGAGGGAAAGATCCCACATTCGCCTGCCGGGCGTTTTAAGACTGGAAAACCCCGGTCATTGCGACGGAGGTGGAGAAAGAACACCCGCCCGACCCCTTCCGAGGTGTAAGATCATGTCTGTTGACCCTCCCGAAGCTCGACCGCCGCCGGGCACCCACCGGGGCAGATTAAGCCTTGCTTTGATGCTCCAACATTGGGCCCGATAGAGGTCTTCACGGCTGTGGTGATTCCACACTTGACCTTTTCTTCTCCACAGTCTCGAAGGAGATGCCAGAGCTACCTGGGCAGCGGACGGGCAGTCTTCTCCGTGACCAAGGCAATCCTCCCTCAGTCGCCCCAGAAGTCCGAGATCCGACCCGCGACCTGATTCGTGGTTACGACACATACGTCGTGCGTAGGAAAACTGATCCGGGAAGTGGACTGGCGGGCCAAGCGACTGCATTCTTGCATCCCCTCCCAAATAAAGGAGCGACTCCCCAGACTCTTTCTCAACCGCTGCTTGTCGATGCCCATATTCTAGATGGCACAATTTTGCAAAGACGCTCCCCTTCAAAAATCGCGCCACAGCCATGCCTGCTATTCCCAGGGGATATCCGACTCTACGAGAGGAATTATGTTCATGGACACGCCTCACAAGAGGTCCTGGGTGGCTCGCTGCACCAAGGTCCCGGTTCCACTTCTTAGCCTGGCCAAGTCCGTCAACACCCATATGCTGGCAACCTTCGATACTGAAGACATTGTACTTGAGTCCATTCAGCACCGGTTCAACTTTACAGTACTTAAACGGATGTGTGGGGCTCGAGAGCTCTATATCATGTCCTGGGCGCATGGAGCTGGTGGCCCCGGAGAAGTCCGCCATCATGACTGGCCTCAGAAGGATGAGATTATGCTGTGTCCTTTGGGCGGCGTTCCATTGGATTGACTTGAATAGTGGGAAACCTGTGGGCTATTGGAAGAGTGACAATGGTGTTGCTGTCTGCGTTTTCTGTACAAGTGGAGATGTGCACATACCTCTTCTCCTTCATACCTACCAGGAACTCTTTCCCGGACGGAGCCGCAGAGAATTAGAAGCTTCACAGTTTCTACTATAAGCAACAGTCCGGCACATCCTGCGACGTTAGTGGCCCCCTCGTTTGCCGGCAATAGACAGGATGCCGGATGCCAATTGGCTTCTGTATCCCAATCTACAAGAAAGTCAGGGCCATCAGCACCCTTTAGCTCGGAGTAGCACTCAAGCCATCGGTAAGTCAATAATTTTGTTCCCCCAGGGGCCAGAGACTGCGTATTAGATCTTGGAATGAGTGAACTAAGTCTTGGCTAGCCGACGCGAGGCGGACGTGGGCGTAGGCCTGACGGATTCACGAATCAGGCCCTGAAGGGCGTTTTGGGGATCGGCCACCTAGGCTCTTTGGATAGCAGGACATTCTTGAAGAGCAGTTCGGTATTTGAAGTAGGAGTTTCTATCAGTACTCACCACTATACTCTGCAGGTTGACCATCCATGTTGCAGCTGGAGCATGCGAGAGCTCCGAGTCAGGGAGGGCCCATATCAAGGCCTCTTTTTTTTTTGTGACCAACCTTAGTATGAGACCATGTGTCCCTTCAAATGTTTCTTGAAGTTCACGTAGCATCTAAGCCTTGTTCAAGACACCGAAAATCAGCAGGAGCCTGGTTCCGACCAGCCACAGCCCTGCCATGCAAGATGTGTCCAGTCGTGGGGGTAGTTTGGCGAATCGAGTGGAAGCCCAAGCCGGCCGTGGGCAAGCCACGTTGATGGCGTCGCCTTCCAGGCTGCGAGAGGCCTCTTGCTACGTTGCCTCCCTGCACCATCCAAACAAACCTGCACTTTTTTTTTAATTATTTGTTCCATCTACCAGCTCTCGTCATTTTGGAATTTTTGGAGCCTTCCTCTCATGTTTTTTAGCCACCTACAACTACCCTCGTCGCCATGGAGGAACAACCCGTCTTCCAGCGCCCTGCGAGGGCAAAAGCGATTCGCATTATCGATCCCACATCGCGAGACCCAATCATCGTGACAGCGCCTCAGACTCACCAGCCTGTCGTCGCTGTCGCCAATGGGAACGACGCCGGAATCGTCACCGCATCCCACGGTAACTCAGCTCATGGCACTCCTGCTGCCCGGACGCCTCCTCCCGGCGACTATCCCGTGCCGCACCTCCCGCATGCCGGTCCGAGCACATCTCCAAACCCACCACCATACAATGACGACCCAGAGAGCGACGAGGCCGTCGAACGGGCATTTGACGTCTACGCCACGCCATTCGTACCGGAGGCGCTCAGGATGATCAACCTCCTTTTCGGCGTGACACATCAGACCCCACCCACAAGGCACATTGATTTTGCAGAGTACGCCAACTTCGTCTTCACTTCTGGGCTACGGGTGACGCTCCACCATCCGCCCATGACGTACGTGCCGCTGTCCTCTATAAGCCGGGTGGAGCCTCCTTCCGAGCCTTTGTCACCTTTATCATACCAGACATTTTTCCGAAGGTGTCTGGGGAACGAGCTGGAGGCTCAGGTGAGGGAGAACGAGACCTACACCCTCTACAACCAGAAGATCAGCATCCTCTTCGACCAGGCCGACACTGGCTACGCCTCGTTTTCCATCACCGTTCCTGGACTGCGTGAGAACACGCCGTTTGTCGAGGAGGATGACTTAGTCGAACTCCGGCAGCTCGTCCATGGAGAGCCCGGAAGACTCTACGGCACGGACGATTACCTCGCCACTTACAAGCCGCGGAAGGAGGACTACCCCTCCCTTACCGACGTTCCCGGCTGGACTGGAGTGATCTACCACGGAAGGGTCACGGCCGTCATCAAGAGCACTGAAACCGAGTCGCTCACCGTCCTTGTCGCAGGGCTTCCCGCACTTAACTTCGGGCCCGGCTACCAACACTCAACACCAGTTCAACTGAACCTGTACTTCAACGTTCGCTTCCTCGTCCCGGCTTCCAAACAGGCAGCAACACACCTCGCGCTGTCCGTCGCGCAGAGGACCCTCATCAACTACTCGCGGGCGTATGACAAGGAAGTCGACGTCGAGCGGCCATCGGCGTGGCTTCAGTCGATGCTGTTCCCGACAGACGCGGATTGCGCTCTCCAGACGAAGCTGCACCGAGGGGCTTTCCGGCGGAAGTTCTTCGACGAGCAGCTGAATTGGGAACAGAAGAAGGCTGTCGAGGCGGTCTGCAAGCAAGACTACGGCACGCTGCCGTACCTCGTCTCCGGGCCACCGGGAACGGGCAAGACGAAGACGATCATCGAGATGGCGCTGCAGCTTATCCACTCAGACAAGCGCTCGCGCGTTCTGCTCTGCGCCCCCTCCGAGACGGCGGCCGACACGCTCGCCATCCGACTCCGGGACCACTTCACGCCATCGGTGCTGCTGAGGCTGAACAGACCTACACGAACTTTTGCGGAGGTCCCCAGCCCCATCTTGCATTTCTGCCACGTCCTGGGCAACACCTTTGCACTTCCGTCGCTTGAGAGAATGTTGGCCTACAGGGTAGTGGTGACGAGCTGCCGCGACGCATCGCTGCTACTCCAAGGCAGGATGACCAACTCGGACGTGTACTGGCTGGAGAAGGGCGTTATTGGCGCTCTGCGTCCCTGGGATCAGGACGCTGACCAACGCCTGAGCTGGACGGCACTGCTCATTGACGAGGCGGCGCAGGCAACGGAGCCGGAAGCCCTGGTCCCGATAACCGTCGTAGCGCCACCGGCTGCCCCCTCAATTGAATCACCTCCCATACTCGTTATGGTAGGTGATGAGCACCAACTCGCCCCACGTACGTCGTTATCCTCCTCACCGCTCAAGAACTCCCTCTTCGCCCGGCTTTCCGCGAGGCACGTCTACGCCAGACACCCCCTTGCCCGAGGAAGGACCAGCTCCCCGCCCCCGGTCCTCAAACCGTCCATGCTCCCCATCCCCAAACCGGCCTTCACGAACCTATTCCGGAACTACAGATCCCACCCTGCCATCCTCGCCATTCCCTCAGTTCTCTTCTACCACGACACCCTCGAGCCCGAGGCGCCGGGCACAGATCGTCTTTCGACCTGGGATGAGTGGCGCGGCCGCCGCTGGCCCGTCCTCTTCCACCACAACCCCGGCAACGACGAGATCGAGCGCGATGGCGGCGGCTGGCACAACCCTTCCGAGGTGCGTTTCGCGCTGCGCTACGCAGCCTCCCTGGCATCCTCTAAGCTAGTTGACCAAGGGGAGATATGCGTCATGAGTCCGTTCAAGGCACAGGTGATGCACCTGCGCGCGGCGTTCCGGCAGGGTGCGCTCTGGGACGTGAATGTCGGGCCTACGGAGGCGTTCCAGGGGATGGAATTTGACGTCGTGATCTTGTGCACAACGCGCGCGAGGGAAAGGTTTTTGGACAAAGACAAGGAGGTGGGGTGGGGGGTCGTGGGGATGGCGAACGCGATGAATGTTGCGCTCACGAGGGCGCGGTGTGGCCTGGTGGTCATCGGGAGGACGGAGCTCCTCGCTACTGATCCGAATTGGGAGGCGTTTTTGGGGTTTTGTAACAGGAATGGCCTGGTGGCGGGGGAGGGGTATGAAGAGGAGTGGACGGCGCCGAAGGCGGTGTCTACGAAGGGGTGTCCGAGGTTGGAGAAAGTGATGCTCGCGCAGGAGGCGGAGGTTGAGGCGCCGGTGGGCTCAGGGGCGCTTGGGGGTGTGGGTGTCACGGATGAGATGTGGGCCAATGAGATCCACGGTGAGCCTGGAAGTGATGAGAGTGACGGGGAGAGTAGTGCATAATTTGGTAAACGGGCTTGGATCTGGAGATTGTGGAGGGCGGGTTCTGTGAAGAGTTAGCACTCCCAGATCGACTTGCTCGAATTTCCATGAGTTCAAACCATACATTGTCAGAAACATAAATGAAATATTATAAAAAAAATAATAAAAATAATAAAAAAACCAAAGAATAAATTCGATTATTTTAAAAATGAAGAAGGATACGCAATAGCCATACTCTAAAATAAGCAAACGAAGGAAAAGTAGGCTTGGTCCTTGGAGGGGTTCGAACCCGCCTGCCTACGAGAACTTTGCTTCTAAGCTTGTGAGCGCTCCGGTTTACAGGCTGGGCCAACGATTGCAGTCTGCTTTTATGCTTGGGCTGCTCAGTTTGGAGGTGATGAGAGGTGAGCTCTGGGGAGGATATAAGTCTTTCTGGAGATTCATGTGTTTGGTGATGGTCTCAGGAGTGGTGATGACACACTGGGGTTGTTCGGTGAAGGGAGATGGCATGTGCGGCGTCTGGGTGGCGCGTGGGGCGCGAAGCTTAATAAACGGACCGAGGTAACTTTTTCCGGCGCCGAATGCGCCCCGCTGGTGACATCCTCCTATCACAGAAACGCTATCCAAAGTCAAACCCGCGGATTCAAAGCCCAGCGGAGCTAAATTCTTACAATTGAGTTTCTCGAACCGAGTGTTATAGGACATAAGACGATGTCTCCGAAGCCAGGCCAGAAGGTGGCGCTGATCACTGGGTATGTCGCTGCGTTGCCCCAATTGGCCAATTGAGGGATCATTCAGGGGAGTTATGAACGGAACTGATGAGATTAGGTGTACGCCTGGTGGGATCGGACACGCAATCGCGCTCAAGTTTCATGAGAACGGTTAGGTTCTACCCCCATTCCTCACTATCTACACTCAAACTCGCGTCAACCCGTCCTCTTGACAGGGTCAATGAGATGAGATGGCTGATTATAGGCAGGCGTTCATGTCATCGTCACGGCGCGCAGGCCCGAGGTACTGAAGGAGATGGAGGACGTGGGCATGACGGGCATCGCGCTGGATGTCACGAGCGCTGAGAGCATCGCCAAATGCAAGGAGGAGGTGACGGAGCTCACGGGCGGGAAGCTCGACTTCCTCGTCAACAACGCGTACGATCCCTCGCTCTCTTATCTTCAGCTCAACCCCCTTCTCACTCACCTTGCTCCCTCTTCTTACTTGACAAGCTAACGCTATCCAGGGGCCTCACCCACACCGTCCCCGCCCTGGATATTGTCCTCCCGGACGTCCGCAACACCTTCGAGACAAACCTCTTCGCCATAATGGCCATGGTCCAGTCCTTCACGCCGCTCCTCTCCGCTGCCCGCGGCCTCATCATCAACATTTCCTCCCTCTCCGCGCGCACCCCCTACGTCTTCGGCTCCGTCTACTGCGCCACAAAGGCCGCCCTGGACGCTTATTCGCGCACCCTCCGCCTCGAGCTCGCGCCCCTCAACGTGCGCGTCATGGTCGCCGTCACCGGCACGGTGCGCTCCAATATTGCCAGCAGGACGCACAGGCAGCTCCTTCCCGGCTCGCCGTACGAGCCGGTGAAGGATGTGTTCGAGTGGCGGCTGACGTTCTCGCAGAATCATGGGACCATGAGCACGGAGAGGTATGCGGGGCAGCTGGTGAAAGCGGCGATGAGGGGGGAGGGCTGGCTTGGGGGGCTTTGGGGCGGAGCGCCGAAGTGGTTCTGGGGTGGAGGGTTCTCGACGGGAGTGTGGTTCTTGAGCTGGTTTGGGGAGTGGTTGGCCGACATGATTTTCTGGCGCAAGTTTAGGGTTGGGGAGATGGTGCACAGGATCCAGGCGGCGAAGAAGACGGACTGAGTCAAGTCACTCTAGACTTGACGCTGGTTTCCTTCATGCTCACGAGAGAGAGCGAGGATGGAAGTGATGGAGAAAACTTTAATCGAATCGAAATTCAACCCTTGCCGTAGCAAAAAAAAAAAAAAAAGATAAAAAAGAAAGATAGAAAGAAAACATGGCCCAGGCGCCGACGCAATGATCTGGTCTATATACATGAAACGCAAAAAGGCCCATTCGCCCCGTATTACTATTACCAAAAGTTACTCCCTTTACACCCTCCCGCTCAAGGCTGGTTTGATCCCGGCTGTGACCCAGGCATCTCAACCACGGGCCTCCTCTCCGTCGAAGCAAGCTCATAAACCTCCATCCCCCCATCCTGCTGCCCCTGCGCCCCTACGGGCGCATATCCCGCAACCCCAGCCTGCACGCCCGCGCCCCACGCCTGGGGATCCCAGCTCGCCGGCCTTGACCCGCCGTCCCACTGCCCCATGGGCGGCGGCGACGCGCCGTTGTAGCTCTGATGGCCCATGGGCGGCGTCGCACTGAAGCTCTCAGGGCCCCAGGCCGCGACGCCACTGGCCGTCTTGCCGACTTCGGAGTCCTGGTAGGGAGACACGTAGGAGGAGTCGCGAAGGGTGGAAGCGGGCACAGAGGTGCGAGCGTCCGGGCCGGAACCGCCCAGCATGGGGTTCGACTCGTCGGCGGCACGTGAGAGGCGGCGGCGGCGGAGGAAGAAGAAGACGGCAGCTGCGATGAGCGAGACGCCCACTGCCGTTGCGGCCACGGCGATGCCTATCGTTGCGCCTGACGAGAGACCGCCCCCATCCTCGTCGTCCCCGCCATCGCCTGGATTCGAATCGGAGTCGTCCGTGTTTGTCGGGGTAGCCCCCGTCGTGGTGGTGGAGGAAGTAGTTTGCGTCGGCTCATCATTGTCCTCCTTGGCAAAAGCAAGGAACTCGTCCTCCGTGATGTCCATCGGGGTATCCGACCCATCGCAGTTTACCTCCAGCAGCTTATACGTCCTCTTGAGGTCGGATGACGACTCCTTGCCCACGCAGCGGGCGGTGTCCTTAAGAAAGGGGCTGTCGTCGGTGGAACAGAGGCAGCCGTTCATGAGCGGGACCGTGTCGCCGTTGCACCCGGAGTCCTTGTCGGCAGATTCGAGGCAGGGCTGGGCGCCGGAGGGATAGGGGGAGAAGTCGTTGTCGAAGCGGGCGGTTGCGGCGGGGAGGAGGAGGGAGGCCGCCAGGAGGGCGGATAACCGGACTGGCATTGTGGGCGGTTGTGATTGTGGTTGTTGTGGTTGTGGTTGTAGTGAGAGGTGGGTGGGTAGTGGGGCCCAGGAGGGGGCCTTTCGAATCGACTCGGGACGTTCCCTCGGTCAGGAAGTTGTGTTTAGGTACTCGGGATTCAATTCGAGCTCGTAAATAAAGCTGATGTCGGGGTATCGTAAAGTCGCGAAGTCCACGCGAAGCGAACGTGTCGGCCAGACGCCCAAGGAGTAACGATCGTGCCTTCGTATTCGTGTGCAAGTGTCTCAATCTCCGCTTGTAACAGCCATTGGCTTGTCGCTCAAAATCACAACAGAAAATAATACCGATTAGCGACTGTCAGGAGTGAGGCTCCAAAACTTCATTCAATTGCGCGGAAGCGAAAAACAAGAGGACAGAAGGGGAGTGATACTGACCCGCCTCAATACGGGACCAGGCTGGGTTTTGATCGACCCAACCGCAAAAACCCGACCCCCCGGAAATTGCACCCTGCACACTCCCTCCTCCTTCCTTCCTTGCCCCCCTCC